>CM076569.1:204676861-204798027 GCA_034641835.2 Pinus albicaulis
GAACAATATGGCCCTATGAAAATTTAACATAGAGTTGTCGATTTCTCAAGTGTGTAGGGGTCGTACGAGGTGAGAAGAAAGAGTTTTGATTTGCTAGTGAGATAGTTCTAATTCTCCATGGCCAAATGTCTTTAGGAGGGTCGATTTCTAGGGGGTGATTTCTTTGAGGCTGATTTTCTTAAATGAGCCAAGTTTCTAGGTTCCTAGCAGTTGTATTTTTCTATGTATTCTCTATGGGTCTTGTTACCACCCAAACCAGTAGGTGACCTAAAAGAGACTCCTAAGAGGGCAGCTGCTAGGTCAAGGGCAACGATGGAGACTTAGCCCACTGTCACGACAGCTAAGACTCCCTGCTCTCTATGGACTTTCACCGATGGGAGGAGACTCGGTAATTAGGAAGTCACTTGTAAAGGATGGATCAACAAATAGATGTAAAGTGACCTTAATGACCCTTTCCCTAGGATAAGACTAAGAATGGATTTTTCTTGTTTTTTAAGCAAGGTACAAGACTTTCTAGGGAAAGGAGGTGAGGATTTGAGGGTTAGGTTAAAGGAATATGATTTGAAAAGGATTTTACCAATCCCTAAAATCCTTATAGAACTTGGATTCCCGAGTTTCCCTTGATGAATTGCCTTTTATAAGAAATGGGACCACACAGGGTCAAATGGACCCAGCCCAGGTTAAGGGGATGTAGTCTAGCAACCGATGATATTCTTACCTTGACCAAAGCAAGGGGAAAGGATCAAACAAGAATTTTCACCTAAAAATGTCAAATTGATCCTATGAGGTACTAGCCTTGGGAACACTAGGGAAAAATTTGATCTTTGACCTAGGGCTTGGGATATCTCGCAATCCCACCATCGAAATCTCTTCAAATTCGGAGGAGTCCTTGATGACACAGCAGCGCAGTAGAGCCTTGGAGATCGATATTTTTTTAGGTCTAGTTTGTCAGGACATTGATGCCCTAGGTGGCCCAACGTGGCTAGACCTAGAAAAGGGAGGAAAAGGTGAAAGAATATGGTTTAAATGACCAGCCTTTGATGGATCAGTGCCTAATTCCTCTTGGGGATATGGAGTCAAGGAGAATTATGAAGATGGACGTCGTTTCTTGTTTAAAGAGGCTCTCAAAGTCGACTTCGTCCCATGTTATGGGTAAGAGAAGAAAAGGGACCTTAGAGTGTTTATACTTCGTTGCAAATGGAAGAGGCTTATTGAGATAACTCGATCTCTAGGACAATTCATTAATCAAACATGGCCCATACATGGAGATAAGCTAAATAGAAACCACATTGATGCCGTAAATGCATGTATCAATTAGCCCTAAAATAGTGAAAATATCATGACCAATGTATGTAGCAAAATGAAAGAAAATAGCGTTAAAATTGTACTTACATGTAAGAGAATATGTCTAACCATCAACACATTTGCAATATAAGAAGCTCCAAGATAAGAACCCAATCCATACATCAAAATTCATCTATTATCCAAGAATATCCACCAAGGAAAAAGTGTGAAGTTCTCTAAGGAGAGAATCATCCAAATCCCAGTGATGATACAAATGAAATCAAGTTACTCTTATTTATACACCAATTAGGAGTTTGAATTACCTAATGGGCCTACATTAGCCCCTAAAAATAAAATAATGTGCAAATTAATTAACTTTTGGTGACAAGCCCACCAAACTAGCTTTCATAAGCCTCTCAGGAGGTCAAATAATAATCTATGCATGTCGTAGGGCCCTTCGAGAGGCTTGATGAGGTCCATAAGTGCCATAATGATGAATAAGATCCTCAAAAGTGATGGAGAAGGGGGTGGTCCCTTGTTCTTCAAACAAGGGACCTGTGGTACTCCTAGTGGGTGTGGGGAGCACACCGATGGCTTCATGGGTCTCCACATGAGTCGAAGATGCTTGTAAACCATCTGTAAGGGCTCAGATGATGGAATGAATGCTGTCATGTCATTGTACAAGTCCTGGGACACCTGCCAAGTGTGTGGTGCATTTGTGGGGGCCAATTGGGCATAGTGTACCAATTTACCAAATGCATCTTCTTTGTCCAAAAGGTGGATCTCTAGTATTCTTTGAACATCTCTGGGGATCCATCGAGTGCTGTCTACTATTGTGGATGCCCATGGCTCTTTAGAGTCTACACACACCCTATATGTGCCAATGTAACCCTTTGGAGGGTTAGGACCCCGTATAGGGAGACCAAACCCAAATGGACATCATCTGCAATCTTGCATAAGATCCAATGCATCCCCTAGCCTTAAAGTACAACAAGTCATTAAAGTAATCGGGTAAAGAAGCTTACAAACCATGGACAAGAAGTGGACACTTCATAATGACATGCCCTTCCATAGTGCGCTTTGGTGTGTGCTAATGTCTCCAAGCTCCAACGGGGGTTAGCCAAGTACCTTATTAGATGGTTTCTACCTTTAGACGAGATAGTTTGTCCAAGGTACATCCATCAAATGGTGGTGGCATGTGATAAAGAGGTGAATGGAATAGGGAATGATAGGGGCAATCTTGGCCCCACATATCGGGGCACAAGGGTAGCTAGAGAAAGGGAAGCCCACACTTGGGTATGTAATGTGTAGGAGGGAGCAATTTCTTTTCAGTTGCTTCAACCTCTAGGGCATCGTTCCAAGCTTGACCCAAGGTGGGGGCAAGGGAATGGGGAGGCTAACCCTATGTGGACGCAGTGAGGAAATGTGGACCCAAGTGGGAGAGATGATGAATGGAGGGTATAGTGAATGGTATATGTGGATAATGGAGCGAGACCACGCAACCAAAGTCAGGGTTTCCCAAGTAGTACCACCCTAAAACCAAACGGTTAGTAAAGGAGATCCCACGGGACTAAAATCCAAGGATAGCATCCAAAAGAGGTCAAGGAGACAAAAGCACAAACTAAGCCCACTTTTTCTGCCTAATCCCCCCATCAATCCATGCCGAGAAGTGTCCATGATAAGTAAACCCAATACCCAATTACCAAATGACAAGACATACCTTTAGGTTTTGGAGGCCTTCCTTCAAATATACGATCAATGCAAATGGGTGAGGGACCACATGGCTAGCCCAGGTTGCAGAGAAATGGCACAACGAGCTAGTTGAGGGTTGCCCGCTGAGGTCCATCATAATGGAAAAAAATTCTCCTATGCCCATATCACTCACAAAGTGGTGGGTAATAGTTCTAACAAAAAATTTTCCCGAGAAATTTGATAGGAAGGAAGATTGTGTGGGTACAAAATTGTTGTTATGGTGTGATTGATCTCTTCATTTTATTTCCACTATATTTTGTATTTGAGTTAAGATACCAATGCGTTTATTTTATGAGCAATTTCATAAATATTTGAGATAAATATTTTCTAGGTTCTTAATAAATTGTTGAAGTAAAGTAAATTAGATCCAATATAAAACATTTTAACACCAACGATATTTTTCAACCAGTGTGCTAAAAATTTGGTACTAGCATATAGAGAAATGGGAAGTTGTGTTTTTGAAGGTGCTTTGTATTCTAGACAACATAGTTTAAAAATTGGGTAGTCAAAACTAGTAATTGATTAAACTCGTTGTTCGAACAAGCTTGGTTAATGAATTGCTAGAAAAATCCAGTAAGAGGGCTGGTTTGTATTGGTTAGGTACCAAATCAATAAGTTTGGTATCTAACCAATATGATTTGGCCCTAATTAGCTAGTTTGATACTTAATTGATACAAAGCAACCTCAACATGCGTGTGTTGGGGGAGTTAGAGACCCTCGATGTCGATTTTCAGGAGGTTTTGGAGGAATCCAATTGTTTCCCTCCAGAAATAGCCCCCCTTGGCTATACATTCAACCCTCTCCCTCCTAAACCCTAAACCTAAACAAAATACTGAACTCAACCCTAGCAATGTTGGAACTTGGGAATCAATAGTAAAATTCAAACTTTTACGTAAATTTTTAACATAGCCATTAATTATTTCAGGATGTTTGCGAGTGGTTCCAACCTTATCAAGCTTCCAATGGAGAAAGTGAAATTGCATATCCCACTGAAAATTCCGTAGACTTAATAGTTTTCAAATAGACCCCATTGGTTATAAAATCAATACTCTCCCTCATAAACTTTAAACTTAAACAAATAACCTAACTCAACTCTAGTTATGCTTGCAATCAATGGTACTGTTAAATGCCAACCATAAAGTGTTTCAAGATGTTAAATAGGTTCCAACCTCTTATTCGATTTAATATGGAAAAAATAAAATGTCATATGCCACTCAAAATTCATTAGAGCTAACAATTTTCAAGATTTTAAGATTAATAGGATTGCAACATTTTCATTGAATTCAATGTAGGACGGTATGGGATTGACATTTAATCAAGGGCATGAATCCCTTTATGTACCTTGGTGTTGGAGATATTGATTGGTGAACTTCCCTGATGTTGGTGGTATTGATTGTTGGATTCCTTTGCCAATGTCTAAAATGTACCCTTCACTCAAACCAAAATAATTGGTTTTGAGCATGTTAAGCTTTTTCTACCATATTACAAGGTTGGAGAGATGAAGCCAAAATCATTGGTTAAGGATATTAAGATTTTTCAATTTATACCATATTATAAGGTTGAGGAATCTGAGTATGAAGACTATGAGCTATAGATGATGTTTATGTAGCTCTTGTTGGCGATCCCATTTATAGTAGTGATGAGTTTGATAGAGAGATCATCTTGATCGGTGGTTTGTGGTAGGGCAGTGGTCCTGTAGCTTGTAGCATTGTTTTTCCATTCTAAAGGCCATTTAGAGCCTTATTGATTATGTATTTTGTTGTTGGGATGTATTGCAATCAGTCCTATTTTGTTATATTCACCTTTACATGGTATGTGGATGAGACCCGGTTAAATAGGTGGGCCAGTTCAAAATCTGGTTCTTGTTTTTTAAAATTATGCTCAACGATGGACAGAGGGTGCCAGGTATGCTACAGCCCAGAAAGGATTAGAGGACAGATTGCTTAAGAATAACTATCTAGGATATGGTCTGAACAAATAATGAAAACAATAGAAATGCTACAAATTAGCAGAAATAGGCAAGATCTATATTTGTCAACTGCAATAGGGATTTACATAAGGATTCGTGTCAGGCGTGAACATCTTGACATGAATACAGTAAACCCAATACTCAAAATTGTCCAATCCCTTCTGAGTCTGCTATCAGCTTTATAATGGAGCAAAGTCATTACATTTGTCAGGGACTGAACCTAGTCAGTTCCACTTTTGAGTGGTATAATGAAGCCTGGACTGCACCAGCTAGGCGTGCAGCTGTTATGTAACAGGTTGCATGCTGAACAATGGACACCTTCTATGCAGAAAATCCAATTCCCATATCAGAGAATTGATTCTCAGAGATATGGGTTGACTCAGGTATGCAAAAACGGATACTTCTCGGTAGAGGACTCAAAATAATGAGTAATATAGATGACTCATTGACCTGATAGAAATGTGACATCAACCGCTTCACATTTTAACTATGTAAGATGTGGAACTCTTGTATTTTTATATTTCAAAATAAGTGGCTGTAAATAATGAAGACTCGGCAGAAGAGTTTGATAGGAAATTAATTTTTTTTATTAATCTTCAAAGGGAAATAGCATCTCAGTAGTATAAACAGTGATGCAGAAAAACATTGCTCCAAAAGCTAAGGAGGTGTTAAATAATTGAAGAATAGTGCACGACAAGTGGATAAATAATTAGGATCTTAAGAAATGAGGATGGAACTTTGTTTGTTTGGTATTTTCTAGTCCATTTTGTTCCGTTGCTTCGCTAAAACATATACCAACAGTTTTAGGCATTTGCCAGATATATTGATGGAGTATTGTAGCAATGCGTTTACATTCTTGTTTCCTATAATTCTACCCTTTGTTCCGAATGATCTATACAGTAGGCATACTTGATATAATTGATTTTTTTCTGCTCACAAATTCTGTTCTGTTTAAGGCCTCTTCTAAAGGTTCTATTGCCATTGTTTTTGCAGTCCTCTCTGACAACAACAAACGCCTGATGTACGATGCAGGAGTCTATGATGATGATGACGATGAATTAGTATGTATCTGTTGTCTGTAATCTCCTGAACTCACTACAAGCCAACTGTTTTCTGTTTTGAATATTCCTCTGGAATATATTTTCTTTCTATGTTGCCAACTCTAATTTTGGAAGTGTGTACACATGGACAGGGAATGAGCTCCTTTGTGGGAGAAATTGCTACAATGATGGCAGGCTCAAAACAGCAGGTATGCTTTTCTATCAATTCGGGAAAGTGTCCTTTTAGATCACCCGCTTAATATGATGGTGGAGCAAGCACTTCAATGCATGCATTTTAGATTCTTTGATAGAAACTCAGGGTCAAGCTTTTTGACTTGAACAAAACAATCTGTCAAATGTGGGACCTCATTTTTTTGCAATTATTAACAAAGCCGTGTTACATGCTATTTTCTTTGAGTAGCTGGCAATTGCAAATCATTTTAATGATCTATATTTCGCTAAATAGCTTTATGATTATGTGAGACTTTCGTTGGTATTTATTGATCCTTTTGCATTTTTTTTACAGTTTGATAGTTTAGAAATGAAGATTTCACAGTAGTTTGAACCTGAGGAAGATCGTATTTTATCTTTGTTTGCATCAGGATGATGCTGCAGAGAACCTTGATGAATTAAAGGCAATGTTTCTGAACATTGTCAACGACGATTATTGTAAATCAAGTACCAGTAATAAGAGGTCGAGTTCTTGCATAAATGGAACAGTCGCTGGGAAACATCAGAAGGGCACTTCCTCATCTTGTGAATTTAACCAAGATTTCTTAATGGGCAGTTTCCATTCTGATACTGCCTGCATTGGGGTGAGTATTCATGTCTGCAACCTTTTTGTAGAATTGTTTTTCGTTTCACATTCAAGTGCTTAGTCTTGAAATGTTTGCCACCATATTTATATTCTTAACTGATTTGGGGTGAAAGTCCATATTCTGACTACCATTTGTAATAGGGTGATGGTGTAGATAGCCTTCAAGAGCTAAAGGAGGTGTTCATGAACATAGTTGATCCAGAGTTTTATGCATCTCCGTGTACTAGCAAAATGACATTTAGTATGTCATCGAGCCAAAATGATAACAAAAATCATTGGATGAATGGACCAACTACTTTCGATGAGCTAGTAGCAGATACCCTGTTTCCCGAAGGTGGAATGATGGGCACTATGTTGGACAGATCAGCATCAGGGAATAAAAGTCGTGTTGATTTATGTGGTGAGGTATGTATGTGCATATGGCCTATCGATTAGTGTCTTGGATTTATTAGGTTTGAGATGTTCCTTCACATCGTGGATTTATTCATTTCAGATGATGAGTGTATGTTTTATAAATAATATTTCTCAGTGATATATCTCTCGAAACAGAATTTTAAGCTCAAAGTCTGGATCGGTGTAATGAATTCCATTTTCCAGCCTTTAATGAGACTATCGCTAGCGATGGGTTTAAATCAGATTGAAGATGTCCACTTTTTAGGTCTCATCATGCTGCATGTCTGATATTTTCAGGTCAGCAATACCACCTCTGCAGCAACAGTGGATAACAGGCACAGCAAGAAAATCAAATTATGTCAGGAGCAGAGAGATGATTCTAATTCATTGTGGGAATCTGATTTTACCTATCATTGGAGTTCAGGGTTTTGCTGAGTTCTGCACACATTAAACATAGCCAGTTTCTTTGGATCATGTAGTGTACCAATTTTTACCTTCCTGCTAACAAAAAGGTTGTCGGGGGTGGTATATCATTCATTTCAAGGGTCCGTTAATTTATTACCTTTTCTTAATTTAGTGTTTAAGAAAAAGAGGATCCTTGTCTTCATAGCTTTCTCCGTGAAGGCTTTAACCATTGCCACTATAGACGGAGACATTTGTATATGGTGTTAGTGGAAGTGTGATATGCTTTATGGAAGCATTCCTAACGTTTAAGTGTTAGGACAGGTAGTCTGGGATTGTTTAGAAAATCACTCTTTATCGGGTTGGTATGTCAATCACTCGTTGTATTTGGTTTGAGTATTCATTGTCCATCTATTTATATAGTGGATGTTTAGAGATTCATGACATGGCATGTACAGTATGATTGCTCTAGAATTTTCAGGAGAGCCAAGGAGTAGTTGGATTCTGTTGGCAAAACCTTTCTTGTATTTGAAGACTTTGGACTAAGTTCTGGACTATTTATTACTTTTTGGTGAGATTTTGCTTCTTATATTTGTGCATAGTTTTCAGTTAGGATCACACAACATCGTGTTTATTAACCGGCGTGTTTCTTTGCCTCTGATTAAGTCTTATTCATTGGCTGACCTTCATAACTTCTTACAATTTTAAAATCAAGTAGATGGATGGTTGGTTGAATGTTCCATTGATTAGCTCTGTGCAATCATGGTAATGTGTTTGGATGAAATGTAGTCGTGGTTGTTCAGTTAGATCTTTTTACTCACCGTTTTTGCTGTTACGTTGACATTCATCGTTGTCCAAGGTAGATTTTGAATATGTATCACAGTAGCTTTTGGGCATTTAACCAGCTGCATGACTGTATCAGTTTACAAGATGTGGTGGTTTGTGGCAAGAGAGAAGAATTTGCCTCCAGGTAGAGCAATTTCATTTTAGAATATCTGGGAGCTGGGCTATGTCTGTACTGTAAATGTTTTATGAAAATTAGGGATGAATCCATACCATAATCGTCCATGCACACGTCTCAGAAACCTATGTGTATGCACCCAAAGCCACACATGCAATTTTGTGATAGAATTGTGAGCAAAGATTGATACATGCATGTCAATAGTAGCATGGTGCATGAAAGGAACTATCAACGAGTAAGAGACTATAATTTTTTTTTTGGTTGTGTGTTAATCTTTTTCCTTCTCCTCCTTAATATTTGGTTGATATCCGTAATAACTTTGTTGGTGTAGATCAAGGTGTACATCAATGTGTTAAACTAGCAATATCAGCTGTAAGCATTTGTTAGTATAAAGTATAAAATAAATCAAATGCCCAATATTCATCACAATAGGTGAGTTGATGCTTGTATGCTTGCCTATTGATTTGATTACGAGGATTATATAAATGTTATACAATAAAATAGAAATATCATATTCTATAAAATGTTTATAAAATAGAGATTGTCATCTGCTTGGTCAGAAATTTATGATATTGCTTCATTTATATTTATATGCTAATAAGTTCAAAAATCAAATCTGTTTTTTATGTTGATATGTATTACATAGTAAAGGACTATACATGGGAATGTAGAAAATATGGGTATTCTAAATTTTGTTTTTGTTGTTTTTAGATTGGATCTATCATCTAGATTGTACACTAGATTTTGTGCTTTGGCTTCTTTTTGTTAATTGTGGAGTATTTTGTTTTTATGTTAATTTGGTGATCTTTACTTTGCAATTATAAATAATTAAGAATGCATGACAACTGTCCATATGTGGAGTATTTTGTTTTATGTTAATTTGGAAATCTTTATTTTGCAATCTTAAATAATTAAGAATGCATGACAAATGTCCATATGATGTAATCGATTGGAGCAAGTGTATGTAATTGGACAAGTTTAAGTTTATTAAAAAATTGAAGGGCACAAAAATTTGAATATTTTGTTTTACAATTATCATTAAAATCAGATAACTTGCAAAGTCATGATTTTGCATCTTCCTAATAATAAATAATCTAGCATGGTTTCTAAATTGAATAACAACAGAAAAACTAGTGCCAAAAGCTGTGGAGATAAATAATCTAGCATGGTTTCTAAATTGAATAACAACAGAAAAACTAGTGCCAAAAGCTGTGGAGATGGTTTCAAAGTAATGACCTTGACTATGAAAAACATAACTTGAACTCTTTCTACAACTTAAACAAATTCAATTTTATTTTATGGACAATCATAATTTTCTTTGCTTCATTTTGCGCTTGTATTCTTTCATATTTCACTACACCATTTTCACATGGTAAGTCTTAATTCATATTTTTAATCTAACACTTGTAAACAAATTTTATGTTCATTATCTTTTTTAAATTAGTGGTCAATCTTTAAGAGGTAAAATGTGCTCTGTGTTGATTGCTTGAGTAGTGTCACTTTAATAAATATGAAGATGTAATTTTGATATTCATCTCTCTTTGTTCTCTTTTTGAATTTCTTTGACTTGATGTTTTTTTTTGAAAAAGATGAAAGCTTATATTCTAAAAAGATAATACAATATTCATATATGAATATTGCTTGTCAAAATCATCTCATAAATTGATCTTATATCAATCAACACAAAATGGTCCATGATTTGGTAGTTAAAAGGTATTTATATCTTATATTAATGAATACAAAGTGGTCTAGGATTTGACACCTAGAATGCCCTATTAATCTATTTGGAAAAAAAAATATATATTTGGCAAAATGAATCTACTTTGCCAAAAGTAAAATTGTTTGACATGCCTATGGACAAGTGTTGTTGTGACAAACACCCTCCAAAATTTTGCCTACGCTTGAATTTTGAAAACTACCAAGGATCTTACGATATGTCTTTTTATGTTCACTTTGAGGTCATCTAGTGTTTTGTAAAGTATTGACTCCGCTTCTAAGTGTAAAAGTCATTTTCTTATGCATGCTCAATTTTTGAAGAATTTACAAGTGCACGTCTTTCGATGCAAGCTTACATAAGCACCACACAACTCTTAAAGGTTAGGCTTGCGCAATCACCAATGATAGTGATTTTGCAATCCATAAGCACAATGTACTATGCAACATATTTCGATAATCAATGCGGACTCTCTATTGACAGTTTCCCTTACTCTGCTCGCAAATGTATTTCTATTTCGGTGTGTTTCTCCATTGACAATTTCCCTTACTCTACTTGCAAATGTATTTGTATTTCTGTGAGTTTTTTCAATTGTTTTTCGAGCGCACTTTTGTTTTCATAAGTGTCGCTTTCACAGTTGCGATTGTTGTGTTTCCTTGCTTTCACTTTAAGGAGTGTCATTTTCGTGTTATCTTTTCTTTGACATGTGTTGCTTTCACTTTCTTTAAGCTTTTGCACTTTTCTCTTACTTTTGTGTCGTATTTTAGTATGGATAGTGTTACACATTGCGAAGGTGAAGTTATGGTTCATTTCAATATGCAACCTTGGTACCAATGGGTCATATTAATCATATAAACATGTATTCAACTCATTATCAAAGTTTTGTTAACTATTGTACTAGTGGTGTCACTGTCGTTGTATAGTGTATCCTAAGGTCGTACTTGGAGGAGAATATTGTTTTGCCGTCACATTTATGGGACCATGTTGTTTATGAGTGTTGAGTGTTCAATGTTGTGTCGTTGGTTGTTCTGATTGTGTGTTGGGTGTGGACCCTGATTTTAATCATGATTTAGATGTCTTTGTTTCAGCGAGATGTATACCCTAGGAAGATTGTACACCCCTCCATGCCGGGGGGGGGGGGGAGGGGTGGGGGTGGGGTGGCTTGGGGGGACTTCCCCCCCCCCCCTCTTGCAGGGGTTCGAGGGCCAGTGGTCTCTTGTCGGGGGTTTCAGGGGTAGCGCCCCTAAAGCTAAAAACATATGTAAAATTGCTTTGTAAAATATTGTAATTTCGTAGTCACATTGGGCTGTTCATTAGGTGGATGATATGGCGGTAGAAGTTATGTTTAATGTAGGGTTTTGGTGCCCTAGAAGGCAACTCTTCATTTTGTATGAGGGTATTATATTGTGGTTATGTATTGTATGTGTATTATGAGCGAGAAAAGGAAAGGGGGATTGTGAGAGAGAGTAGAGGATATTACAACGGATTTGCCGTAGGTTGTGTCTTTTCATCTTGTTGGATAATATAAATGAAGGACTGGTTGTTTGGGGTCGACGTAGCCCAAATTGGGTGAACCACGTATATATGTGTCTTTCTTTATATGTGTTTTGTGTGTGTTTTCACATATTTTATGTGTTCCATTGCTCTGTCATACATAATTTTTTTAACAGTGTGATCATGTTCAAGTCTTCCCTTAGTTTCATATCTGCTTTACTGATCCCATACTTAAGCAAAATCTTGGAAGATATTATGCTCGACTAACTTGAACTCACTTTGCCCTCCTTGAACTATGCAGTGGCAAGCCTCCAACATGCACCCTTGCCTCTTGGAATTGCGTTATGCACAGTTTCTCCCCTTAAGGATTGAACATTGCGTAGTCACACATGGCGTAGTGACAATGCTCAATCTTGGTCTCTTGACCTCCATAACTACGCAATCATGCCTCCTTATCAATCTCCTTTTGCACATTGCACAATCCTAGTATGCAGTTTGCCTCCCTAGCTCCTTGAATTGTGTAATTGCACAATCTAGTGGCCTCCCTCTCTCTCAAGTTGCGCATTGCATAATCATAGTGGGGAAGATTGTCTCATTGTGACCCTCAATTATGCAGTCTTCTTACCCTAGTCTCTAGTGTTGCGCATTACGCAGTCACAAGCCTCAACACCTCACTCGTGGCCTCTGGAACTGTGCACTACACAACCCTTGAGCTTTCCTCTTGATCTTGTATTCAGTTACAGTTCAATAAGTTACTTCAGGATTTTTTCAAGTTGATGTTTCCTTGTCATGAGTGATTTCCAGTTGTAGGTATTATATCTTAACATGACAAAATGATGATCTAAGAAGAGGAGATTATGCTAGGAGAGGCTCATGAAGTTGTAAAGATGAGTTGATTATTGAACAAGAAGATGAAGGGCCACTAATTGCGATGGAAGTTGGGAGATCGAGATCATAATAAAGACCCCATATCATTCACCCTTTGGAGGGTCGAGATGAAGAACAAAGCATATCTTTCATGAAGATGAAGTACTCGACAAACCTCTCATGAAGATTAAAGAAGAACAACTTGGCATTGCCATCTCATCATGAAGCCCATGTCATCATTGTCGAGTTGTGGCTTGTATCGGTGTCATCACAATGTCATGTGTGTCCATGTGTCTTGCCATTTCATTTGTGGATGTGATAATGTAATTAACAAAAGGAAATGACAAAATGTAATGTGTGGAAGTCCAAGAGTCGGTGTAATACGAAAAGTCACATAGTCATATTTGGACAAAAGAGTCTTTAGGAAATGTAAAGTCATATAGAAGTCCAAGAGTCATGAGGGTAACTCAAGAGTCATATGGGATATGAAAGGTCATTCCTCTTGTTATAAAAGAAATCTCATGACTAAAGCAAATGGCTTGTGGAGGTTTAGCTTTTGGAGAGCTAGCCTTGGCTTCTCTCGCTTAGCATAGGAGAGAAGATCATTCTTTGGAGAAGCAAGAAGTGATTTAATCTTCCACTATTGGAGCTAGTGGCTCACCATTGTAACTTTAAGAAAAGTCTAAAAGTCATATAGAAGTTCAAGAGTTACGAGGGTAACTCAATAATCAGATGGGATATGAAAGGTCATTCTTGTTATGAAAGAAACCTCAACGACTCAAGCAAATGGCTTGTGGAGGCTTAGTGTTTGGAGAGTTAGTCTTGGCTTCTCTTGCTTAGCACGGGAGAGAAGATCATTCTTTGAAGCAATAAGTGACTTGATGTTCCACTATTGGAGCTAGTGGCTTGCCATTGTAATTATGTAATTGAATATTTTACCTTATAATTATAAGTTCACTGTGCCAAGACATTTTCATGCATGTATTATGAATATTGTAAGACTACTCTTTTACTCTTTAGATGTTTGCGATAGATGTTTTGTTCAAATGTACTAAGAAAATTGAACTACTTCACTGGCTTTGGTACTGTACTTGGTGAATGTTTGTTGTACTCTCTTTAATGTTTGTTGTGTCTATGTGAACTATTTTTCTAGATAACTAACAATTTTTTCCTTGCTCTAGTGTGCTTCTTTTAGGTTTGTACTATTAGTTTCCTTCTAGAGACTCACTTTTTCTCCCCTTGTGTGAAAGTCTCTTTTTACACATTGAAATTAGTGTTTCATAGTGTCAACTTGCTGACTTCAAAGGTTATGTGCATATTCTCTCATGTTATTCATTGCAGTTGAGGCAAGCCTTTGAGTTATGGTGGTTGGGCTGATACTCTGGATGGGTCTCTTACTTCAAACCGTGTGAGGTCTAATTGAGACTCCACATTGGGTAGACTTTTTTGGTTGATGGATTTCCAGCATCGTCAACAATTGGCGCTAGGAGGGCCAAATGATAAGTTGTGCCCATCGAGTCTGTTTTGAATATCTTATTTTAAATGGTTTTTTTCCAAATCATACTCCCGGGGTGTTTTTTCGATAGATTTGATGGTAAACATTTTATCCCTGATGGACCTCTTTATGAATTGTCTCAATTCAAGTTTGATGGTAAGGGTGATACATCCATAGTCGAGCATGTATCTCTTTTTTCTTAAGTTCTGTGAATTTTATGAAATCGATTGTGAAGATGTGGCTTGTGTTCTTTTCTTCCTCAGACTTGAAGGTCGATTTAATTGATGGTGTCATACCTTACCACCTGCTTCCATTCATTCTTTTGAATGCTTAATAAAGGAGCTTCATTTAGCCTTCGATAAACATGATTACCAAGATGTCTTTAAAATGATTAATAAACTAAGAATTAACCCTCATGAGTCAATTGAGGTTTTTTCTTATCTATTCTTTCACCTATGTTATGAATTTCCTAAAGAAGATACAAATTGGGATTTCTTTAAACAAAAGTTTGAGCTTTTGGTTCATATCTTTTTACACGGTGAGCCACAATCCCCTGATGTTTCTGCTTCCTTAAATTTTGTAAATCATGAGACACATTTAATTTTAGAGGAGAAACCTACTATTCCTTTTGTTCCTTGTCCTCCTTTTACAGTATCAATTTGGCTGCTTCTTGTGATAATGTCAAGGTTGGGAAATATGAAAATCAAATTGTTGATCCATCTCTTCAACCTTCATCAATTTCTCATGATCCAGATCCGATGGAGAAAACCTTGGAATGTTTTATGGAGCCTAAGGTGAAGACTAATCCCTCCATTATTCTAGGTGGTATTAATGCTCATAATTTCAGTTTTGACTTTGATTTGGATACCTGTCATTCTCTATTATCTCTTTTTCATTATCCCTCGCCCCTTGATCTGCTTGATCATTCTCTCCCACAACCAAGTAGTGATTAGGTGCAACGTAGTCCTATTTCGCAGATAGAGGAGCAAAAAGGTGAAGATTCTTACGGGTTTTCATCTCTTTTTCAATGTCATCTATGTCAAGATAATGTTCCTTCATTCTTGGTTGATTTAGAATATACTAATCTCGACAATAAATCAAATGACATTAATTTTCCTAATTAGTCTGAAGTCTTGGGCAACCATCATTTTGATGAGGATGACTCTGTTGATATATATGATGATGGAAGCCCAAGTGCACCAATTGATTTTTTCGTCTCAAGAATATCTTGTTTCTAAAGATTTAGATCTTAAATATGATTCGACCAAAGAAGATTATCTTATGAAAACTTTTTAGAGTCTCAGAATTGTTTTGTTTTGACACTTTTTTTGCATTCTATTTTCCTTATTTTCCCATCACTATCAACCTAATAAGGCAACAATCACATGATTTTGACAAAGTAAAATACTCACGTGTCCTATTTTTCATACTTGTTAATCTGCCCTGTTGTTTTGTTACATAATACATTCAACTACAGAATTCATTAGGGGAATTTTAAGGTCTAAAATGGGCCTCCTAAGGAAATTATAAAATAATAGTGGAAATAATAAAATAAGATTTGATTACATCATCAAATTTAAGTGGGAAAAAAGAAAAAACTGTTTTTTCAACTCATATTTTCAATTTAACTCCCATAGTTTTTACTCAAATTTCGAGCAGGGGTACTCGTTGGATGCAAAATTTAATTTCTCATCCAAGGAGTACCCATGTTGCATACTTCTAATGGGTCCAGTTATATGAAAAATGAGAAATACATGAAAAACGTGATTATAATCACGTTTTTGAATGTATTTTTCATTTTTCGTGTAACAGGGTCCATCGAAAACATGCAACATTGGGTACTCCTTGGATGAGGAACTAAATTTTGCATCCCACGAGTACCCCTGCTCAAAATTTGAGTAAGAAATTTGGGAGATAAGTTGAAAATACGAGTTGAAAAAGTAGTTTTATTATTTTATTATTTTTTAATATTTTTACCTTTTTACTTAAAAAATGGTGAATCATCTCCCATGGCTGACATCATCATCTTGAATCTTATTGGTTTTTACAAAGTTTATTTTTGTTGTACACTTTTCTTAGGAGGCCTATTTTAGACCTCAAAATTCCCCCAATGGATACAATTCCACAGCTATTTCACAGATCTACAACTACCTCCATTGATAACAGGGTTCCAGTACACCAGCTCAGCAAAGGAGTATATGGGTAGATAGAGGATGATCTCTTCATGGATTTACTCTCGCTTATCCGAGCCAATTTACCAAGGAGACCATGCAGTTACATAGTCAAATGAGACAGTCAACACGTAGCAGCGCTCAGAAACAAAGTTCGAGATTGTCATGATTTTGTCGATTTGCTTTCCTAATAAAAAATCGACATATAACGATATTTGTTTAAGTTTTTAACTCGTATAAAGATTCTAAGAGAGACCTATAGGCTTATAGCTCGCGTATTGTTGAACGCACTCTATAAAACCATAGAAACTATGTGTATTCGGGGCGCCCCATCTTTTATTTTCCTGAACATTTTGTTTGAAGTCTTTAATCTTAATTTGAAGTTTTTCTTTTGTGCATTGATGCGTTGTTAGTGTTAAGAAACCTACTGCGTTGCGGATTGCCCCTGCATGCAAATTAGGTCATTTGATTTCAGTTTTTAATTCATCTCAAATGCATTGCTATTTCGTAGTTTGAATATGGTTAATGATTTGATTTATGCTTCATTTTTAAGTTCAATTTCAATAGCTCAGTGCTTTGTTTATGTTTATTTCGTAGATTCATTTCTTAAATTCATTCTTCCATATTTTATATAGCTTAGATCATTTTCTTTTCATTTACATTCCAGATTAGAATTTGCAATAGATAAAAACTCTGTTTTCATAGCATTTGGATTCAAGTTTTTAGTTAGCTTTTAATTTTCATTTTTTCATAAAACTAGGAGTTATATCATATCTCATGCTTTCATAATTTAGAGTTAGTTCATTGTTTGCTGCAACATAAAAATTCAAAAAACAACTTGATAAAAACGCATTAGAAATTAATCTAATCATTTATTTTGAAAGGAGCCATCTCACAAACTATTTTGAACAGCTCAATTCAATTGAAATTAACCATATAAATAATATCTAAAATAGATGATAGATTGCTAAAAAAAAAAACTTACTGATTCATAGGAATTTAACACTGATCCATAAATTCAAAAATTAACAAAACTCTTAATTCGATCCTCACTTTAATGACAAAGAATTCTAGCACATATAGTGCATTTGCACTTCATTAGTTTACTGACTTTGGTTGATAATTTATGCTTGCAATTTAAGAACATTAAATTGACTATACATTTTGACGCCATTGTCGGGGAGGTGTAAATAGAAGTCTTATAAATAAAACATGATATGCATAGGGAGAGAGATTCTAAAGGTAGGTTTATAGGACGAGGAAGAAGTTTGATTCCTACATCGTCACTCACTCCACCCCGACTTCGAAGTTCTACACCACTCATTGAAACTCGAATTCTATATGTAGGTGGTCCACATAGAATTCCTAAAATCGTAATATATGAAATCCAACCTACTTCACCTACTTCATCTGCCGAAGCTTTAATTGAAGAAGAAAATCCCCCATCCCCAACTGCAAGAGTAATCTTCTCATCTTCAACAGGAGAACAACTTCTAGGACAAGAATTAGAAGTCTCCAGTGAAGAAGAAAAACAAGAAACTAATTCAAACTCTCCATTGATAGAAGAACCAGAAGAAGTAGAAAATCTTGTTTTAGAACCAGATACTTACATTAGTTCTGAGGAATCCATCATGGTTGAAGAATGAAAAAGAGTACACAATGCCAATGGTGAACAACCTAGGATTGGAGGAGGAATAGGAAGAAATAGAGGAGGTGGAAGAGGTAGAGGTAGAGGATGTCCAAAACCTTTTGGATTCTCTATTCACGATCAGGATACAACATACATAATGAAAAATATTTCACCTACTATCCTCTCTAATTTTCATGGAATAAGAAGTGAAGATCCAGAAACATATCTTTTTGAATTTGAAGTACTATGCAGATTATATGATTATCTATATGATGCTCTAAAATTAAAAATGTTCCCTACTACTTTAAATGATTCAGCATTAAAATGGTTTATGAGTTTAGGGAAGACTTCTATAGGAACATGGGCAGAAATGAAAGATGCATTCTTAGAGAAATATAAATATTATTGTATGCCTCATTGCATGAAAGATGAAGTTTTTAAGATGAAAGATTTGTTTACAATATTAAAAAGGCAAAAATGAATAATATAGATGAGGAAACTTTGAAAGTTATCCTACTCAAATCTATCAAAGATGAGTGGATTGATCTCCTCACTGTAATGGGGATAGGAGACATTTCTCAGTTACCATTTGGAGAAATTTGTGAATTATGTGTACATATTTCAAGGGGTAAATCACGAACCGGGAAAAGTCCAAGAGATCCTCTCTTATCAAGAATAAATAAATCTGTAGTTGGGATGGGTAGTAGGGCAGAATTAAGTAATTTGCGTGATAATTTGAAAACAAATATTTTAGGGAGTCTTAGTGAGCAAATTGACACCCTTAAAATACAGAACAAGCAAAACGTTGAAAATGTTGCTTTATATATCTTTTGTCATAGGTGTAGAAAGAAACATGCTTTGAGAGAATTTCCTTTAGACTTAAAAACCATAGAAACCTGTGTAATATGTATAGAAAATCATGATATTAAAGAATTTCCCTCTATACCAGGTCTTAGGGTTGTATATAGTGAATAAGGAATTCTAAATAAGGTAGACCCTCCTTGCTCTATTGCCAAAAGACCATGGAAAAATCCTCCAAATCAAAATTTTAATCCTCAACAATTTGTGCAATCTTCACAAGGTAATTGGAATTCACCTATGACATGACAACCTTGGGCTCAACTACAACCACACTCATGGAATCAAGAGTGCAAAAATCCTCATGGAAGGTATGCTCAATGTCAACAATATCCACTACGCTATCAAAATTTACCACCACAATTATTTCCTCAAAATAATCAAATACCTCAAGCTCAAGTTCAAAATACAAATCCACAACTCTCTTTACCATTTGCACAAAAACCAAACCAATTACCCGTTCAACCACTTCCAAATCCAAATAATAAACCTGTTTACAACATTGAAGGGCTAAATTCTCAAACTTATATAATAATTCCACTAGATCTAAATAATGTTCAATTAAGAATTGGTAGAGTATTAGAAAAGAAGAAACCCTCTATTGTTATCCAGGAAACAAAGAAAAAAATCTCGAAAAAATAGCAATAAACTTGAAGAAGAAATTTCTCTTCCTCAGAAAGAAAGTGATCAAACAGAAAATATTCCCATGATTTCTGATGATACTCCTATTATAGAACAACCTTCAGTATCTATTACAATACCACACTTTCCTAAAAGGTTGAAAATTGATAGAGGAGTAGAAAAACAAATTACATTGCTTGATTATGATATGATGGATGAACTGAAAAATATTTGTATAAAAATTCCCTTATTTCAAGCTATAAAAGAAATGCCAATTTTTGCAAAAACAATTAAGGAATTGAGTAGTCAAAGAAAAAGAAAATACATAAAAATAATCCAATTAGTCGGAAGAATTGCAAACATCATGATGGGAAGGCAATAATGCAGAAATATTTAGATCCAGGGAGCCCCATTGTGAAAATTCACATCAACGGAATTGAAATACCAAACACACTGATTGATCTGGGAGCAACCATAAACATAATGAGTAAACACATTATGGATAAACTAAAACTTTATAACCTTCAATACACACCAACATTATTACAATTAGCAGACACGTCAATAATTAAATTTGATGGTCTGTTAGAAGATATTTTTGTATCCTTAGATTCTTGGGAATATCATGTTGATTTCATGGTTTTAACACTCAAGAATAATTTAGGCGAACATCCATTAATTTTAGGAAGACCTTGGTTATCTACAACTGATGCTTTCATCAGTTGTAGATTAGGAGACATGTTTATCTCAGATGACAGTTCAACAAAGAAATTTACATTATATCCGCCTGCAAAAACAACAATAGATATAGAAAGTGAAGAATGGATAGTTTATGATAACGATATACAACCTATTTTCACTATTGCACAAACAAGTTAGGAGGACCAAATTTTAAATTCAAAAGAAAATAATGAGACCTCCTTATATCATGACAATAGTCAAACTTTTCAAGTACAATGTAATATCGAATATTTATCATCTAGACAAATGTCTTTAAATCCTGTGGAAAAATTTGAAAAATCTTCAATAGAAATATTTCTAGGAAAAACATCGAATATTAATGAAAATCTGGAAGAATTACAAAAAATCAACTGGTAGAGACCTTGCAAAAATACTGTTCTACTTATGCATGGGAGTATACAGATTTGACAGGGATTAATCCCAAAAATTGTATGCATCATATCTATATTGAAGAGAAGGTTGGACCAGTTAGACAACCTCAAAGAAGAATGAACCCAAACTTAAAAGAAATTGTGATCCAGGTGGATATTGGTGGTCACCTGCCTATTCCACTTGGGGCCCAACCTTTGTCTCTTTCAGTTTTTCAGTTTTGGCACAGTAGTTTTTCGGGTCCTGAACTTCCAGAGTCGTTTTGAGGTTCTAAACGACGTTTTTTGGGAAAACCAGGAGAAACATGGGTCCATGGATTGATGTTTCTCACTCAAAATTTGTAGTCATCGGATATATATTTCTAACGAGGCATGGTTCGCCTCAAATGGAGATCGTATGCCAAAGTTACGTCTCCGAGAAGTTGAAACACCAATTTAACCAAACGGTGCCCATAGTTTTGGCACTTTATCTCCTAGGGTTAGGGTTTTGGATGTTTAGGGTTTTCCATTGTTTCTAAATAATAAAAAGCCCCTCGAGCCTCATTGTAACTCAGTTCAGAGGCCTGTAGCCGCCACATCTCTTCTCAGAAATAGCTACCAGCGCCCTAGCTAGTTTATTTCCATTCTATCTGTAAGTAAATTTCAGTTCTTTGATATTAATGAAATAAGTGTTATTTTCGCTGCATCTTTGTATGTATAGTTATATGTTTATTCTATTGTGTTCCTGCATAAATCCAGATCAGTGGTATCAGAGTGGTCTGCTTTTTTTCGATCCTTCTTTGCATGTCCCCAACGAGGTCGGGGTATAAGGAGTTAGGGCTCGATTTGGTGGAACCTTTGCAAGATCAGCCTCGCAAACCTCGACAGACGCACATGAGGGACGAAAAGAAAGATGAGGGAGCAGGAGATCCTATCAAAATATTACTCGAGGAGGCCCTCTAAAAACAAAGGAACGCGATGATGGATAACTTTGCCCAGATCCTTCAACGACTGCCCATTGGAGGCGCATCTGCATCCAACAACCACTCTGGAGGTGCGGCTCCCTTTAAGGTACAAGTAAATTTTGACATTTCCATATTTGAGGGTCAAATAGATGCAGATGCCATAGATAGATGGTTGAATCTATTAGAATGATATTTCTCGGTTCATGACTTTTCCGACTGGGATAAGATTATTTTTTTAGTCCTCAAAGCTACCCCCCATGTCAAGGACTG
Source organism: Pinus albicaulis (assembly GCA_034641835.2). Taxonomy (NCBI): domain Eukaryota; kingdom Viridiplantae; phylum Streptophyta; class Pinopsida; order Pinales; family Pinaceae; genus Pinus; species Pinus albicaulis. The sequence continues at coordinate 204,698,653 of CM076569.1, forward strand.
GTGGGAAACCTACTGTGAGAAAAAGGATGAGACAAAACCCTCTCTGTTCTTGGCCGTACCCACTTGGAATTCTTTCCGAGATGCCATCAAGGAACAATACTATCCCGTGGGGAGCTATGAAGACAAGTACATACAATGGACCACGCTGCGACAACAAAGGGATCAGGATGTGCATGAGCTAACGAATATGTTCCATACCCTGCGAACAAAGTTGGGTATCAAAGATTTAGAGAAACATCTGGTGCTAAAGTATCGCAGTTGTCTGCATATATACATTCAGGAGGAAATGGAGTTCCTCGAAATCTCCTCGCTTGGTACGACATGCCGGTATGCTGCCAAGATTGAGCAGAAATTCAAATAAAAGAAGCGAGATTTTGGATCTACGAATGAAAAGCAAGGGAAATGTGCTCCCAAACTGCAGAACAAGGGACAGAGCCAAGGCATGGCGGCTCAAGAAAACCTATCAAAGCCACAAGAAAAGAACAACACCGCAAAGCCAAATAAGGACACGAGAAATTGGTGTGAGTTCTATAAGAGCTCCACTCAAAACATAAGTGAGTGTTGTTGGAAATACTGAGAGGGGGGTGAATCAATATTTCTTTTCAATTGTTAATTTTACCAGTTAGATCACCTATATTTAGAACACAAAATGAACAATAATAATAAATGCTTTTATTAATTTCTTCTTTAAAATAAATCAAGTACAATATATGTAGGGCTCCAACCCTAGATGAAGACACCAATATTCAATCTCCTGGGCTCCAACCTATATTTTCCAAGCACCGACTTGGACTTACAAGACTCCAACCTTGTCAATTCTGAGGCACCAACCTCAAGGGGTCCAACCCTATATCTGGTATAGGCTCCAACTTGATCTCTTGAGGACTCCTATTCTCTAGGGCTCCAACCCTATCTTCCAAGGCACCAACCTTGTCAATTATGAGGCACCAACCCTATCTTCCAAGGCACCAACCTTGTCAATTATGAGGCACCAACCCTATCTTCCAAGGCACCAACCTTGTTTTTATGAGGCTCCAACCTCCTGCTTCATTTCTTCAAGATATATTTGGTTATACTTGCTGCTCCCAATGTCTTCTTCAACGAGCCCTAACAATCTTCAGCTTACTCTTCACTGTAATCTACACATCACGTCATCAATGACAACCTTTTCTTCGTAGAAGGTGTCATGACTGCTCTTCATCGTACCCAAAAAATTTCTCCAAGTTACCTCATGATGGCTTCATCAATGCATCATCGTCTTCAACATTATCTCCACAATATCTTCAATATGTCTTCAAGTTACTCCAAGATCAGTCAAGGCTTTTCAACAAAATGTCTTCAATTTGGAACCTTCTTCAAGGTCACTCCACAAGGTCTTCAAGAATGTCTAACCCTTAAAAATGTGTCTTCAATGTTCTCATTAATATTTAATACACTGCTACAAGAGCCCTCCAAGATGCTTCAAGGAATTCTGCTTCACAGGCTGCTTCAAAGGTTTACTTAGAACGTATCTCCAAGACTTTTCATCTGCTTCAAATGTTCTTTGGTAAGGCTACATTACCAAGTTCTCTTCATGATCCTTCAACAAAGATTTTTACTGTTCAAAAGACTGCAAATAGAGTGCTTCAGGACTAACTTAGTGTATGCTCCAAAAGATGACTTCACAAGGCTGATTTGAGCCCTTACATTGAGCCTTCAAATGATTTGTCACATACGTGTATTACCCACAGGTCCTAGCCTTGTGACTGTTCTTTGTCCCAAAGTCTGAGTGAATGTCCGAGCTCTACACAAATCCAAATACTGAAATATAGTTTGGATTTTACCATGACTCTACCTACAGGAAGCTATATGATAGTCCAAGTTCTAACACAGTCTGAGGTAAAGCTTCACTGTATCTACCACAGGAAGATCCGAGCCTAAGTCTGAAGTTGCTTCTTATTTACCACATAATTATCTGAGCTGTTGTTGTAGTCTCCTTCACGAGGCACATAAATAACAGTGTTATGACACAGTCAAGCTATAAAGGCAGAGCTGCCAAAATTCAGGAAAAATACATAGTCTGAGGCACAGGGGTCATCACAGTTCAAGTATGAAGCTCGAGGAGTATACACAGTCAATTCAAAATAATTATGCCATTGTCCACACTGTCCTGTAGATTTCAGACCCAAAAAACAAATATTCACTGCTTCTCTTTCTTCTTTAACTACAAACTATCTTCACTGCAATTAGAAATCCGAACCACTTTCTATTCTGCCCATCCGAAAATATCAGAGATGAATATGCGAAATTATGTCTCTAAAATGAAAAGTTTGTCCACATATTTATAGTGGTTTTCCAAATTTGAAAGGACACATCTATTTGGAGGGAGGCCGACATGAAAGTGTGAATGTAGGTCGGCTGGCCAAAAAATAATATTTTTCTAACTTAAAAATTCATTTTCTCTTAGGATATTTGGAGTTAAGAGATGAGTGAGGGCTTGTTAGAAAGAGAGAAAAATCCTATTTAAGATGGTATAAAATTCATTTGGAAAAATGCCTCCAAGCTGTCCAAAACTAATTTTCTTTGTGACTGCTTCTGAAATCTTTAGTGCATAAGATGATTAGGACAATATGGCTTCTTTGTTTGGCTTCTCCATTGTTTGTCTTCTCCATTATTTGGCTTCTTCATCATCATAGGAACATGTAGGACATCCACATCATCATGGTAATGTTCAGCAATGAGTGCATCACTCATGTCATCACATAATGGTGCAGTGATATGTTATAGTGCAACATTATTAGGAGAACTTCAAAATAGTCTTCCAACCCTCAAGTGATCTCCAACCATGATCATCATAAGTCATCATCAAGTATCATCCAATTGTATGACATCATTGGTTAAGATATAGATCATCAAGTCCATGCAACATTAGATCAAGTACTTAGGGCTTCCTTCATTAGTGGTTTGACTTCTTCGTGACTTGACATCTTCATTGATAGTATCCTAGTCAACCAAGAGTCATGGCATCATCATCTAGAATCATGATTCTCAAGAATATTGACATCTCGGTCAATGCCACATTGACATCAATGACAACCTTGATTAACAAGTGTCGGGCCAAGCAGTCGCTGGTGGCTAAGATGAGGGCTTCTGAATCAGATGCATGCTCCGACTCTGAATCAGAACTTGACAAGGGGAATGACAAAGGGAAACAGATTATTGATGCGGAGCCTAACGCCACTGTTGCCACTACGAAGATCTAGAACTAGGAACTAGAAGATCAAGAGGAGGAGGAACATCTCTTCCACTCCCAGATGTGGGTAAAGGGCTCCCTGGTACAGTTCATTGTCGACAATGGGAGCCAAAAGAACCTCATTTCAGTAGACGCTGTGAAGCGGTTGGGCTTGCCGACCACAACTCACCCACATCCATACACCATCGGGTGGCTTCACCAAGGACGATATCTTTGCATCAACAAGCAGTGCCGCCTTCCCTATAGCATCAAGCCCTTCATTGATGAGGAATTATGTGACATTGATCCTATTAATGTTTTTGATATATTATTAGGACAACCATATTTGTGGAAGTGTCATGCTATGTATGAGTCTCGGCCTCGCGCTGTTATTGTGACTTTGGGAAATAATTTGTACAGGATATCAGAGGTACCACCTCCTGCTGCTATCTCTTTGGTTACTGCAAAACAATGCAGTAAGCTCATTTCCCAAATCAGGAAATTTTTTTTTTTTAATGATCCGCCCCCAGGGCAAGAAGAAGACTATGGCCACGACCTCCAGACAGGGCTCCTCTGCACGACAAAAACAAATGGACAAGGTTGTGGAGGAGTATGGGGACATATTCACTTCACCCACAAGGGTTCCTCTGCACTGTCAGGTCAAGCACCCAATTGATCTAACCCCAGGTGCACCGCTATCCAATGGACCGATCTATCGGCGCTCTATTCTAGAGAACGATGAAATCAAGAGGCAGATTCAGGAGCTGCTGCAGAAAGGTCACATCCGACCAAGTTCATTGCCCTGTCGGAGCTCGATCGTGTTGGTAGAGAAGAAGGATGGGACGTGGAAACTCTGTATTGACTATTAGGCGCTGAACAAGATCACTGTTCGGAATAGGTACCCAATCCCACGGATTGATGACCTTCTAGACCAACTCAAAGGGGTGAAATATTTCAACAAGATCGACTTGAAGTCTGGGTATCACTAGGTACCAATTGAACCCTACGATGCGTGGAACACTGATTTCAAAGCCAAGGAAGGCATTTTCGAATGGCTGGTCATGCCTTTCGGGTTGACCAATGCTCTCGCAACCTTCATGAGGTTGATGGACGACATCTTGAGGCCATTCACCAACTCATTTCTAGTGGTTCTCTTGGATGACATTCTGATCTTCAGCCAGACTTGGGAAGAGCACCTCCACCACATCCGACAAGTCCTCCAAACACTGTAGCAACACAAGTTGTGTGCCAATTTGGAGAAGTGAACTTCTGGCATGACTCAGGTTCAATATCTAGGATACATTATTGATGAAAGGGGGGTGCATGTGGATCCAACCAAGATCCAAGTCATTCGGGATTGGCCAGCCCCAACCAATATAATAGAGCTTCACAGCTTTCTGGGTCTTGCTAATTTCTACCGTAGGTTCATGTTGGGATTCTCTCATATCACTTGGCCCTTGAGTCAAGTCACCAAGGGAGGAGTGAGAGAAAAATTCTTTTGGTAGGAATCTCAACAGAAGGCATTCACAGAATTGAAAAATCTCCTCTGTTTTTCCCCAATGCTCACATTACCAGACTTGCAACAACCATTTGAGATCGAGACAGATGCCTCTAACTATGCTATTGGGGCAGTTCTTACTCAATAGGGACATCTAGTGGCATATCATAGTGAGACATTGTCTGACACAGTTCGCAAGTATCCCACTTATGACAAAGAAATGTATTCCATTGTGCAAGCTTGTCGACAATGGAAGCATTACATTTTTGGGAAGGAAACAATCATCCACATAGACCACCGGCCCCTGCAGTTCATACAGACACAAGGGAAGTTGCAGAATGATCGCCATCAGAAGTGGTCCACATATATGCAATAGTTTCATTTGAACATCAAGTACAAGAAGGGTAGCACCAATAATGTTGCAGACTGCCTCAGCCGCCCACCGATCGTGGCACTCACCACCGTTCTCAACTCTTGTGGGCACGAGACTTCTGATTGGCCGCTTCTCTACGAGAACGACCTAGAATTCGGCCACACTTACAAGGCACTCTTGGGGGGTACGCAAGTTCCAAAATTTCACCTCCAAGATGCACTTTATGTCACCTGGGACACCTTTGTGTTCCTTCAAGCGAGCGTGCCAAGATGATATGGGAAGCACACTACAGTCGAGTCGCTGGGCATTTCAGGGTCAAGAAAACAGTAGCAGTACTGCAAAAGTATTTCTATTGGCCGAACCTTCGAAAGGATGTTGAGAAGCACATCAGATCCTGCACTGCTTGTGCCATGGCCATCAAGAAGCAAGGCTTATATACTCCGCTACCTACCCCTAGTCGACCTTGGGAATCCATCTCCATGGATTACATGTTGGGCCTGCCTTCTACTAAGCATGGGAATGACTATGTTTTTGTGGTCGTCAACATATTCTTGAATATGGCCATTATGGCAGCATGCAAGAAGAATATCACAGCAGAAGCCACTGCTAAACTCTTCTTTGAATGAGTGTGGGTGCACTTTGGGATCCCACAGTCTATCATATCATATCAGGATAGTAGGTTCCTCAACACATTTTGGTCCAGCCTTTGGTCAATGCTGGACACCAAGCTCACCAAGGCCACAGGTTTCCATCCCCAAACAGATGGCTAGACAGAGGTCGTCAACGAAATGCCATTTGCGGCTACTCAGGCTGATTTGGCTCATGTCTAGTCTGAAGTTGACAAAGCAAATAGCTTCATCGAGCGCATTCAACACATCCGCCAATAGGTTCATGAAATATTGGACAGAGCCAATGCTAAGTACAAGCAACACCAGGATCAACATCGGGTGCCACACAACTTCCAAGTGGGTGAAAAAGTGTGGCTACATTTGTAGAAGGAGTGCCTCATTGAACCCCACCGCAAGCTTCGTCCGCTCCGATACGGGCCATACACTATCACCAAGGCTGTAGGGAACAATTCCTTCGAGCTCAGTATTCCACCATTCCTTGGTCTGCACCCCGTATTCAATGTGGACCGCCTTCGTCCCTACTTCTCACCTCTATTGGACACCTCTGACATTGCAGAACAACTCACATCAACAGAGTTAAACCCAGACTGCATGGAACATGCCACCACAAATTGTATCATGGACATGAAAATCAATAACACTCGCCAACAGAAGATCCAACTGTATCAGGTTATCAAAGCTGGCCAACTCCTGCACCAAGGAAAGTGGTTCACCAGGGACCAAGTTCAACAGAAGTTTCCTCATCTCATGGAGGAACTTAACGCAATGGGGAACATTGCTTCCTAAGGGGGGAGGAATGATCAAGGTGGATATTGGTGGTCACCCACCTATTCCACTTAGGGCCCCACCTTTGTCTCTTTCAGTTTTTCAGTTTCGGCACAACTTACTAGTTTTAGTAATTTTTTGGGTCATGAACTTCCGGAGTCGTTTTGAGGCCCTAAACGACGTTTTTTGAGAAAACCAGGAGAAACATGGGTCCATGAATTGATGTTGCTCACTTAAAATTTGTAGTCCTTGGATAGATCTTTTTAACGAGGTGTGTTTCGCGTCAAACGGAGATCGTATGCCAAAGTTATGTCCCCGGGAAGTTGAAACACCAATTTACTCAAACAAGCCCATAGTTTTGGCGCTTCATCTCCTAGGGTTAGGGTTTTGGATGTTTAGGGTTTTCCATTGTTTCTAAATAATAAATAGGCCCTCAAGCCTCATTGTAACTCAGTTCAGAGGCCTGTAGCCACCACATCTCTTCTCAGAGATAGCTACCAGTGCCCTAGCTAGTTTATTTCCATTCTGTCTGTAAGCAAATTTCAGTTATTTGATATTAATGAAACAAAGTGTTATTTCCACTGCATCTTTGTATGTATGGTTATATGTTTATTCTATTGCGTTCCTACATAAATCCGGATCAAATTGTTAAGGAAGAGCTACAAAATCAATTGAACGTAAATTTTATTTACCCAATATTAGACAGTCAATGGGTTTCACCCCTAGTAATCGTTCCTAAGAAAAATGGAAAATGGAGGGTATGCATCGATTACAGGGAATTGAATAAAGCAACATTGAAGGACCACTTTCGACTTCTTTAATAGATAAAGTCTTAGACATATTAGCAGGGAAAAATATTTTTCATTTTTGGATGGTTTCAGTGGGTATAATCAAATTCAAGTAGCACCTGAAGATCAAAACAAAACCACATTTACCTATCCATGGGTAACTTATGCTTACCGAGTACTTCATTTTGAATTATGAAATGCTCTCGCAACATTCCAAAGAGAAGTTCTCAGAATTTTCTCTGATCTTATTCATGACTGTGTGGAAGTATATCTGGATGCTTTCACAGTTTATGGTAATCTTTTTTGAAGAAGCACTAGAAAATTTATAAAAATTTCTAATAAGATGCAAAGAAGCAAATCTTTCATTAAGTCATGAATAATGTTTTATGATTTTTAATAAGGGAATTATTTTAGGTCACCATATTTCAGGAACTGGGATAAAGGTAGACTCATCTAAAGTAGAGGTTATTTCAAAATTATCATTGCCAACTTGTCAATGTGATGTTAGGAGTTTTCTTTGTTTTACAGGGTATTATAGAAGATTTAAAGAAAACTTCACAAAAATATCATCTCCACTCTTCAAATTAGTTACCAAAGATTGTGAATTCATTTGGGACTCTAATTGTCAAAATGCCTTTGAAACTTTGAAAAAGAAAGTCTCTAAAGCACCTATTTTAAAAGGACCTAATTGGAAATTGTCTTTCCACATATCTATTAATGCTTCAGATACAACCTTAGGGGCCGTTTTGGGATAGAAAGATCTTACTCATGGAATTTACTATACCAGTAAAAATTTAACTTCAGCAGAGCTAAATTATAAAGTAACTAAAAAAGAGTTTTAGCTGTAGTGCATGCCATTAATAAGTTCAAACATTCCATCGTTGGCTATGAAACTTTCATTCACACAGAACATTCCGCCATTAGATATTTAATGAATAAAACTATCACTAATGACATAATAACTAGATGGCTATTACTATTGTAAGATTTTAACATCACCATTTTAGATCGACCTGGAAAACAAAATTCAATTGCTGACTTTTTATCTATGATACAAAATGATATGCCTGTAGAGGATAAATTTCCAGATGAATATATTTTTTTTAGTATCTACTAAATCACCTTGGTATGCAGATATTGCTAATTATTTGGCTACAGGAAAATTAATTTCATTTGTTTCCTAGAGAAAAGAGGAAAAAAAATCCAAACAAGTGCTTCTTACTCATGGATCAATGAAGAATTATACAAAACATGAACAAATCTTATCATCAAAAGGTATGTACGAGAAGATGAGATACCAGAGAGACTCAAAGCTTTCCATGATGAATCATGTGGAGGCCATTTTTCTGACAAAATAACTGCTTATAAAATCCTTCTCTTAGGATATTATTGGCCTTCCCTTTTCAAGGATGCCAAAGAATATGTTAAGAGATGTGACAGTTGCCAAAGGATGGGGAAACTTGTTCTTTCAAGTGAAATGCCACTGCAACCTCAGGTACTCATTGAACCTTTTGAGAAATGGTCCTTGGATTTTGTTGGTCCAATTAATCCACCTTCTAAACAAAAGAGGTATATTCTGGTATGTACTGATTATGTTACTAAATGGGTAGAGTTAAAGCACTTTCTTTTGCTACTGAGAATGTTGTAGTTTCATTTATTTTTGAGGATATCTTCACTTGTTTTGGTGTCCCAAGGGAAATTGTAATAGACTAGGGAACACAATTAACATCTAGAGCAGTACAGAAGTTGGTGGAAGAATATAAAATTAAGCATCGGAAGTCCACTCCATACCATCCCCAAGAAAATGGGAAAGTTGAATCTACAAACAAGGTGATTGAAGCCATTCTCCCCAAGACTGTACACTTGCACAAGAGGGACTGGATAGAAAAGTTTCCAAAAGCTTTACGGGCCTACATAACTACATGGAAAAGCACTACAAGACATAGTCCCTATGAACTTGTTTATGGAAAGCAAGTCTTATTTCCAATAGAGTTCCAGATCCAGACCTATAAAACAACAGTCAAGTTAGGACTTGACTTATCAGAAGCAAAAAAGAAAAGGATGTGACAACTCAATGAACTTGATGAGATAAGACAAGATGTTATCGAGAAGACTAGCTTGGTTCAACAACAAATATCTAGATGACATGACAAATACATCAAGAAAGTGAAATTTCATCCACGAGACTGGGCACTACTCTTCGACTCGAAATTCAAGAATTTCCAAGGGAAGTTGCAAACTCACTGGCTTGGACCTTATGAGATTGAAGAAGTTTTTTTCAATGGAGCAGTGAGAATCAAGACTATTTTTGAAGAGAGAATTCCTCTATTATTAAATGGACACCGACTCAAGATCTATCAAAAGCCAATGACAAGAGAGGAATTTGTCAAAATTTTCCAAAACAACTATGCTTTAAAGTTGGTTGAGAAGAATTATTCTTCTCAACCTTAGAAGTTTATTTTCTTTCTATTAAAAAAAGAATAAAAAATAAATTTTGTATAAACATGAAAAACAACGAATTTTTGGCATGTTTTATACAAAAAATTCAAGGTGAAAACCAAAATTATCTTGGCACCTTAAATTTTCTTTTACCCATTTTTTTTCTCTAAAATTTTTCCATTCTTTTAAGCATCCATTTCTTAAAAGAATAATTAAGCTACATAATTGATGATGTTCTACAACTTTGATAGATTTCTGCAGTTTTTATAGTTTCTGCAGCCAATTGACATGAACATTTGATGATCAGATAAAGGAAGAAGTGATTGTCTCCTTATGATAAAAAGCACCTGCAAGATGACAACCAAAGGTTAGCAAGCAAAATAAATCAAAGGTATGCAATATTTTAATTTAATAATAGGGGTCAACATATTACATATATGAATATATGGACATAACATTACCGAACAAATTGAAATCATTATTGTGAAAGGTGATAATGTCATGACAAATCCCTTATAATTCTCCATTTCCGTTTCACCATCATAACATGATTCAAAGTACCAGTTTATTGATTTGATCGCTGCCTCAATCATAATTATGAATGACTAATGGCTAATTCACTCGCTTATACTTTCATCTCATACCTGTCTGCCCTCTCATTTTTCCATCACCATTCATTGTTCTGCTCCAAAGGAAACCCTACCAAGTTCACTGCCCTGTCAAACAAAACAATTTCTGTACGCGAAACATCTTCCAAACATGGGTGTGATTGTCCGAACAGAGCCAACAAGGAAGAAATTATTGGAAGGATATCCAAAAGCAAGAAAAATATTACAGAAAGCACAATGGTTGGAATTCATTGAAAAATTCGACGGTTTCCACAAGCAAGTCACCTAAAATTGTGCAAGGGTTTTTGATGGCATAGAAGTGGAAATAGGAGACATAAAATTCACAGTGACAGAGTCTCTGATTGCCTTTTATAGGTGAAAAATTGTTCAAGAACAAAGGAATCAAAGGAGATGAATGGAGGGTTTTCTTGAAGAAACCAAGCATGGATATTATTGTCTTCAAGAAAGGCATCCCCGAATTTGCACTAAAAAGTAAGTGAAGGAATTTTCTCTTAATCATCCAAAAATTTGTTACTTATGAAGGTCGATTCAGATGTGTGTTTTTGTACCATATAAGACTATTGATGAATTTTCTTGATGAACATGAAACAAACCTTCTATATTTCTTGTTGAATGGTCTTAAAAAGATGTCACAGAATGTTCAAAAGAGAATTCAGTTTATAGAAAACACAATGTATCACCATGGGATAGTTAAAATACTTGTTGAATTCCATCTTCAAAGTATAGGGGATAAATGGGAAACCTTTCTAGTGAGAAATCATTTTGAAGAGGAGACAAATGAACAACCAAGTATTAGCAGAACTCAGAAGAAAAGGAAGGTTGAGACATCACTAGAACAAGGGCCACAACAACAACAAGGATTTGTCAGAGGATGACATGTCAATTGCATAAATTTTAAAGAAAATAAATACAAAGTATGTTAGAAGAAAGAAAGCCAACAAGAAAACAAAGATTTTTCCTTACAAAGAAAATCCTAAAACCCAAAAGACCCCTATCACAGGACTAAGAAGAAGTACTGGGCTAAAAAAAATGAAGGAAGTACCCTCAAATGATGTAGAACACATTGATTTGGAGGCAGAAGAAAATATAGAAAATTCTCCGAGAACATCACCACCTCCCTACATTTCACCTCCTCGGAGTCCAGGACAAAGTCTAGGTATTGATCCAGTACAAAAATAGATTTATGATTACATATAATCACTGGAGAAAAGAGAAGAAACCAAGAGATCAGTTCCAAATCTAAGAGAAGATAAGGACCAATTTAATGAACCATAGGAACCTCCAGTTCTCGACATCCTCAGAAATGAAATCTTCGAACTGGAGACATTAAAAATGTTTATTGAAAGTGAAAACCAATATTTGAAAGCTCAGAATGAAGTTCAAATTGCCAAGAGTGATAACCTCCTTCTACATTTAAGTCTATGATACAAAAATAACAAGAAATTGAAGGAAGCAAACAAGGCCATGAAGAGAAAAATCATTAATCTGAAGTACAAAATCCTTATGAAGAAACCAAGCATGGTAGTAACTAGAGAGTGGTTGAAAAAGATAAAATTGGATGTATTGGAAGAAGTGTATAAGGATATGCAGTAACTTAACAGAGGTGACAAAATTTTGTGGTTGTATGAAGATATACAAAACCTTCAGTATGGGGGAATGTAGAGTCCCAAAATTGTTTTGTTTTGAAACCCTTTTTGCATCCATATTTTCCTTCTTTTCCCATCACTATTGACCTAATAAGGCAACAATCACATGATTTTGACAAGATAAAATACTTATGTGTCCTATTTTTCATACTTGTGAATATGCACTATTGTTTTGTTATATATTACATTCAACTACAAAATTGATACAATTCAGTTATTTCACAAATCCGCAACTACCTCCATTGATAACATGGTTCTAGTACACCAGATCAACAAAGGAGTATATGGGTAGATAGAGGATGATCCCTTCACAGATTTTCTCTTTCTTATTCGAGATAATTCACCAAGTATACCATGCAGTTACACAGTCAAATGAGGCAGTCAACACGTAGCAACACTCAGAAACTGTAGGAATTTACAGGGTAAGTTCTGTAGATAAAAAACCAAAGGTCACCACTCACAAACAGATCACAAATCAGTACACCAGTATTATCACATGGTGAAAACCCTCGAAGAGGGAAACCGTCCATGGCCTGAGCCAACGTGGCCACTTCAGGAAATTTATTAATATAAAAAGAAAGGTTACATATCTTTCTCTCATAAATAGTTACCGGACAAATGACCTTCCATGCTCTTTAAATAGATATCATGGACCAATCAGGTGTTAAGCCATAGATCAAGTGTCGTTAATATCGAGGAGAGAGTGAACCGTCAGATCACTACAAATCGTGACCGTAGGATTATAAGTTACAAATGTACATAGTAAAGAAACACACTTTACCTAACTCTACACTAGAATAAGTTATTATTAACTATCTACTATGTGTCAGAATATCCTAACATCCCCCCTTAAGAACAAATTGGGATAGGATTGAAGGATTTACAAAGGTGACATAAAAGGAGCCTATTTCCTATGTGTCGAAATATCCTAACATCCCCCCTTAAGAACAAATTGGGATAGGATTGAAGGATTTACAAAGGGGACATAATAGGAGAAGGAAGGAGGCATTAGAGACTATCCCCCCTTAACAATAAATTTCCTGAACTCCAAGCATGGATCGAAGTTTGGTAGAGTTCACCTTTGTGAGAGCCCTTGTAAAGATATCGGGTACTTGATCATTGGTTGGACAATACTGCACTTCAAGAACACGATCATGAATGAGCTTTCTAATGAAGTGTATGTGGAGTTCAATGTGTTTCATACACTGATGGTGAACTGGATCTTTACATAGCTGAATGGCACTTTGATTATCACACCAAAGTATAGTTGGATGCTGCTGATGAAGACCAAATTAAGACAGGATTTGACGAAGCCACATGGCTTCCTTGATATCTTCAATTGCACCAAAATACTCTGCTTCCACTGAAGAAAGAGAGATGTCACTTTGTTTCTTACAGGACCAAGTGATAGGTCCTGACCCAAGAGTGAATACATATCTTGCAGTAGACTTTCGATCATCAGGGTCACCAGCCCAATCAGAATCAGTGAAACCAATCAATAATGGAGATGCTTCTGCACTGTAATGAATCCCAAACTGAACTGTACCTTGAATATATCGAAGTATTCTTTTAGCTGCTTTCAAGTGACTTTCATGAGGTTGGTGCATAAACCGAGCGACAATAACAACAACAAAGGAAAGGTCAGGACGGGTATGGGTTAGATACATAATTTTACCAACAAGTTGATGGTATAAGGTAGGATCAACTTCAGGGGTAGTACAAGTGACTGAAAGCTTGACTCCAGACTAAAAGGGAGAAAGGGCTGGATTACAGTCTTCCATGTGAAAGTGGTGTAGAAGATCACATACATACTTGGACTGAGAGAGGGTAATGCCTTCTTTGGATTGCAAGACTTGAAGACCAAGGAAATAATGCAAGTGTCCTAAGTCTGTCATCTAAAAATTCTTTTTGAGGCTAGAATTGACATGGTTTATATGGTTTGGATCACTACCAGTAAGAATAAGATCATCAACATAAATAACAAGGATGGTGAAGGACTTACCCACTTTCTTGGTGTAGATAGTGTTGTTAGAATGACACCTAGAAAAGTCATTATCTAATAGAAATCTATCCATTTTGGCATACCAAGCTCGAGGAGCTTGTTTGAGACCATAGAGATATTTCCTAAGGTGACAAACAAGGCTAGAGTCGTTTTGGATAAAGCTAGGGGGTTGTTCCATGTAGATTTATTCATGCAAATATCCATGTAAGAAGGCAGATTTAACATCCATCTGATGGACTTCCCATTTAAAGGAGGCAGCAAGGGAAAGAACAAGGCAGATAGAATTCATTTTGGCAACAGGGGAGAACATTTCAGTATAGTCAATGCCTTCAACTTGTGAAAATCCTTTAGCAACAATACGAGCCTTATGTCTATCCACTTTTCCATCTGGTCCAAACTTTGTTTTGTACACCCATCTGCATTTGAAAAGTTTTCTTCCTTTTGGAAGAGGAACAAGATCCCAGTATCGTTCGCCAATAAGGAACGATACTCTTCATTCATAGCTTCATCCCAATCTGAATGACCAGAAGCTTCTTCAAAGGTTTCTAGATCAGGATTTTCTGGAACTTGAGCCAATAAGGAAGAGGCTATTTCGAACTGAGAACGTGTACGTTGTTGATCTCCAGGGTCACCTGCAAGAGAACCTGCTGCATCCCAAGTAGAGTAAACCCATATTGGAAGCTATGGAGTAAAAGGAATAATTTCAAGAGGTGGACGAGGATGTTCATCCTCGTTGTCATCATCTAAACTAGAAGGAATGCTATTAAAAATATAAGAGAGAGAGAGAGGTGGCACATATACCGAATCAGCCTCGTAGGCCAAAGGTGGCACACCCACCGAACTAGGCTCGCAGGTCGATATATTTTCATCAAATTTTACATCTCTTCTAATGATTATATTTTTGGATTTTGGTTGAAGAAGTCTATATCCTTTGACATCTTCAGAATATGCAACAAAAATGCATTTTTCACTCTTAGGTTCTAAGGCTTTATGTTTCGCATCTGGAATATGGGCACAAGCATCACTTCCAAAAACACAAAAGTGACTTACAACTGGTTTGATTGAGCTCCAAGCTTCTTCTGGAGTTATATTCTTTAAAACCTTAGTAGGAGTGCGATTTAGTATGTAGTTTGCACAGTTAATTGCTTCTGCCCAAAAATTGAGACCAAGTCCTTTAGATTGAAGCATACAATTAGCCATTTCTTTTAAGGTGCGATTCTTCCTTTCAGCTACACCATTTTGTTGTGGCGTATATGGAACAATATGTTGCAATTGAATGCCATGCTCAGTGCAAAAGTTGATAAATTTATTGTTAACATATTCTCCTCCATTGTCTAATCTTAACTTAAGAATTGGATTTCCAGATTGTTTCTCAACAAATGCCTTAAAGGCCAAGAACATGTTAAAAACTTCACTCTTGAGTTTTAAGAAGTATACCCAAGTGCGTCTAGAAAAATCATCAATGAAAGTTAAGAAGTACTTGAAACCAGAGAAGAAACAACATGAAGTGGAGCACATAAATCACTGTGCACAAGCTGCAAAGGGGCTGAAGCGTGCCAAGAGGCACACTTTTCAAAACTATCCCGATGATGTTTTTCGAGTACACATCCAGAGAAAACACCATCTCGGAAAGATACCATAGGAAGACCCGTCACGATATTTTCCTTACATAGAGTTTGAAGAGAACGATAGTTTAAGTGACCAAATCGCTCATGCAAAAGTTTGCTCACTTCATCATTATGAGCAAAAAAAACGGAGGGAAGACAGGATGACCCAAAGTTGTCAAACTTATATAACCTTGTGGAATCATTAGCAATTCCAGTAGCTAAAATATGTCTAGGATATTTGAGGTCCTTGATTACAACATCATGAGGTGAGAATTCTACTATTTTCCCTTCACCTGAATGAGTTATCTGATAAATAGATAGAAGGTTGCATGACAAGGTAGGAACACATAGTACATCATTAAGCTGACCATTATCAAGATGAATGGTTCCAGATCCTACAACACTAAGAGATCTATCATCACCAACATAAATATGTTTGGTGTTACAATCATTTAAAGAAGAAAACATGGCTTTATTTTTGGCCATGTGATAAGAAGCTCTAGAATCAATGAGCCACTCATGAGAATGAGAAGAGGAAGATACATTTAATGCATAACCAGAGCTTGATGCTTGACAACCACAAGTAGAAAGTGCCATTCCTAAAGATGAAGGTGAAGAGTGCTCCAAATTGATGTTGTGCTTCTTCATTGCTGCTTCTAAGGCTTCCATATTCTTAAAACATTTGGACTCTAAAGGCCATCACGATTGCAAAAGTTGCAATGTATATCTGTCTTCTTTCCTTTGTTTTTATATGCCTTATCATTTTGGTGAGTTGCTTTTTCAGTTTGTGGCTGAAATTGCTTAAGACCCTTGTTTGTTTTCAGACCATACTTTTTAGGATACTGCTTCTTGGGATTCTTTTGATATGATTGATGTTGGGCTACTAAGGCTTTCTTAGAAGCGTTTCCAGAAGTCATAAGACCAAGGTGTAAGAGTTTTTCTTGTTCTCTTATCAAATAATCACGAAAAGCATCAAAAGATGGGTTCTTGTAGGTGGTTCCTAAAGAAATAATGGCCTAGGATGAAGGTGAGACAAGTTAAGTATTGAGCCAATCTTTCCAATCTTAGCAGATACAATAAGATGAGGCTCTGTATTCTTTTGTTTCCTGACTTTAAAGAAATTAAGTTGGTTTGGAAAAATCTTTAATAGAGGGAAGATTCTTGGGTCAAATGGCATTCACCATACAGTGGGCCTGTTGATTTCAGATATAGAATATTTACTTTTCGGGTCTTGTAGGGGGTGTCAATGTCAAGGATATGAAATCGAAGATATTGAGCAATGGACATTCCTATCAACCATCATGCTTGATCTTGTTTATTTTCCAATTTATCAGCTTTATCATCATCAGAAGGTTTAGTTTCTTGTCCTGTGGCTATTCTATAAAGCCCTTTACTTCTAAGTATATATATGTGTGAGTGTCAGTTAAATAATGGTGTCTTCAGATAATGGTGTATAATTTTGCTGTTTTGTTTATGTCATTTATTCCATTGATATCTCTTGAAAAATTAGGTTGATTAAAAAAGGACGGCTCGAAAAACAGCTTTCAGATGAAGAAGTTATGCCTTTTTGAAAAAACTGAGTTGTAGATGCCGAATAGTTACAGGAATAGTTTGAAATTTGATGATGAAGTTCAAATTTAAAAAAACAAATCCCACCCCTTTAACAATTTTTTTTTACAAAAGAAGTTTGAGAAAGAGACTAAAACCCAAGGCCTCTATTCTCATAAACCAACTTCTCACCAAGTGAGATAGTAAAAGGATTCTGTAATTGTTTGAAAGGAGGAAGGGGTTTTTTTATTTTTTATTTATTTTTATTAGTATTTGTTGTGCGTGCTTTTTCCTGCACAAAAAATACAAAAAAACGAGCCAAAAAAAAAATGAAATACAAGCCTTACGGCAAAATGTTAGAATTTCAGTTAGCCTTACCGACAACTATCTATTTTTTCACTATTTCTGAATTCCTGAGATCGCACAAAAATGCGGGGAAAGAGCATACGTAGCAAAAAAAATCCCTTCTTCATGTTTCTAATTTGTCGAGATCGCGCACAACACAGAGAAAAGAGCATACATAGAGAAGAGGGTATAGATCCGACAAATAAATAAAACCTAAAAACCGAAATAAACAAAGGGAAACGAAATAAGCAGAACTATTAACAAATATAACTGCAAAAAAGTTACTTTATACCTCTAGATCTAAACTGACATAACTTGGGAAACCGAAAACTTTTTTGCATGAAACAAAAGACGTTCCTCACTGTAACAGATGCTCCAAACACAACAGAGTAGTTCTCCAGGCCCGAAAATGTTCAGAAATAGTAGATCTACAAAATGGCAGTCGCATGCAGTCAAATCGACTTCGGATTTGGATCAACAACGGATGCAAACCTCAAAATAGCTTTGATGCCATGTAGGAATCTATAGGGTAAGTTCTGTAGATCAAAAACGAAAGGTCACCACTCACAAACAAATCACAAATCAATACACCAGTATTATCACGTGGTTAAACCCTCGAAGAGGGAAATAGTCCACGGCTTGAGCCAATGTAGCCACTTCAGACAATCTATTAATATAAAAAGAAAAGTTACATATGTTTCTCTCATAAACGGTTACCGGAAAAATGAACCTCCATGCTCTTTAAATAGAGATCATGGACCACTCGGGTGTTAAGCCACAAATCAAGTGTCGTTAATACCGAGGGGAGAGTGAACTGTCGGATCACTACAAATCGTGATCGTTGGATTAAAAGTTACAAATGTACATAGTAAAGAAACACACTTTACCTAACTCTAGGCTGAGTTATTCTGCTTGTTTCCTGTATCAGGAATCTACTTAGAAAGCAGAGTTAAGTTGTCACGATTTTGCTCAATTGTTTTCCTATTAAATCAGATAGCGATATTCGTTTAAGTTTTTAACTTGTATAAGGATTCTAATAGAGATATGTAGGCTTAGAGCTCGTGTATTGTTGAACGCACTCTATAAAACTATAGAAACTTTGTGTATTCAGGGCACACCATCTTTTATTTTTCTGAACATTTTGTTTGAAGTCTTTTATCTTAATTCGAAGTTCCTCTTCGTGCATTGATGTGTTGTTAGTGTTAAGAAACCTCTTTGCGTTGTGGAGGGCCCTGCAAGAATATCAATTCATCTCAAATGCATTGCTATTTTGTAGTTCGAATATGGTTAATGCTTTGATTTATGCTTCATTTTGAAGTTCGGTTTCAATAGTTCTGTTGGGGTTCCCATGTTTTGGCAAGGTTGGAAATACCAAAAGATGAGACAACATCAAACCACTTTCAAACCTTAGGATCAATAAACTAGGTCTGAGAAGAGGATTTCTCTGTAAATACGTCAAGAAATCATGTATCATCTTTAGGGGCTCAAATTATAAAAAATGTTAGGCTAATTGCAGGCACCGGGTTTGATTTGGTTGTTGGGAATCAGGAATGAAGGGTCCAGTATAATGCAAGGCAAGGCAAATAAGATTTAGGTAAAGGAGAGGTGAATTCAGATAGTATCTCAAGACCATTGGGCAAATGGAGTCAGGAAAGGGTTTACTTGCTATTCAATATGCAGGCTTTCAGTTGGGCTAGTCGTCTAAAGCATTGGATCCTAAAATGATAGGTGGAGTGAAACAATCAGGAAAGAAAGTGAAAGAACAAGGGTAAACCAATTTCTGTCTATAGATCAGGTCAGAGGTCATTTAACTCCAGACCTGCTTGGACATACTCTTAGGCAACTCTCAAAGAAGGGCAAGGAACAACTTGAGGGATCTTAGAAAGGTTTAATTAACTGAAAAGGATCCTAGTGAGACAGAGTTAGAGTTCTAAACTCCCAGTGTTCCCAATTCATTCAATTAAAATCTAACAAGAACATCTAAGAAGCAGATTCATTAACTCATACATAAGCTAGTAGGAAATAACATCCACTACACTGGTTAAATTAACTAAAACTAATTCTTAGATAACACATTTAGCAGAAAACATTAAGGCAAGGACAACAGAAGCATAGGGTGCCTAACAAGGGAAAATCCTATGCCAGATTTCTGATGCAAGCCAGAAGAACTGAAATGGAATGAAATAAAACACAAAGACAGAAAAAAATCACCGCAGCTTTAGATCAGGATCCAAAGAAATGTGCTAGTCATATTAAGAGCAACACCAATTAGGTACAACATTTGCCAATAGCTTGAAATTCAGTTTGAAATCATACTCCTCAGCCTATCTTACAACTTTACACAGTGAGCATGCCTCAAGAGAAAAGCTTGCAATTCTCAGATATCTCATCAACAACCTTTACAATAATTTCTTCCTGAGTTTTATAGCAGAAGATGAGCCGAGGAGGTAGGTGAAGCACTAAATGAAACATTAACGCAGAAAAGAAGGAGAGGGCCGAAACCCATTCTGTTTTAAATCTCTGCATTATCTTTGGTACCTCTTGGAATGAAAGAGTGATCCTCTTCAGCTTCCATTTACTCTGGTATGGTCCTGATGTACTCTGGCTGCGGTAGTACTCTGTGGAACTGTGGGCGAATAAACAAAACAGATCTAGGTCTGCCATACTTATGAAACAAATGCTCTGATAGTCTGGGACTATGTTCTGGGCGGAAATCTCCTCTGGAGCACGGCATATAATAAAAACAGTATGGGCAACCCATCCTTTCTGGGAGGAAAAACATTCTGCTGATGTAGAGAAACCTGTTGTATAATGACTTCTGCATATCCGTATCCTCTGTCAGTGAAAACCTTGCCGTTGCATCAGCACTGTATATTTATGGCGGCGTTTTCACCCCATATACTCTACAAACCCCACAACTGTGTGAAGAAAAACATGCACAGAGGGGGTGGCGGAATGGTGGCCTTTGGTCAAAACAATGGTGATAATGCATTGAAATGATATAACGATGAGCAAATAGGGTTTGATGGAGAAAAGAGCGTAGACCATTAGATCATGGTCCGAGGACAAAGATCAACGACGGAGATCGAGAAGCGGGACGACATATGCAATGGGGTGGAAAAAATATTGAAACACAAGACTGTTAATGAAAAACACAAACTTTGGTTAACGACAGAAATACACAGGAATCGAACGGAATGTGAGGGAAGTGATCGTACAAGGTGGGTCCCAGCCGGAGGGGGAGAGCGATCAGATCTGAGCCGTCAGATCTTCAGATCCAACGGACGGTCAGGATTTAGTCGAAGAATCGCAATCGCTATGGACGAGAGGGCGCACACTTTATAATTTGCGATGCGATTGGGATGTGCGATGACCGTTGGATCTAGCGGGGGAATGAACGACAAAGATCTGCTCGAAGCAATCGCAATAGGAGGGGAACAAGTGCGACACATTACAAATGTTCCGATCGCGATGGGGCGGGAGGAGCGATGACCGTCGGATCGTGGATTTAAACGGACGGTCAAGATTGAATCGGGATAATCACAATCAGAGGGCGCGGAAAGGGAGATACAATTGAATGCTGCGATTGCGATGGGGAAATTAGCGCCAGGTCGTAGGATCAACCGGGAAATGGACAAATAGGATGAGATCGGGGAGATCGCTATCGCAAAGGCGGAAAGTGGCACCGAACAGAAATTTGCGATTGCGATTAGGCGAGGGGGGGTGCGATGGCCGTTGGATCAGCGGGGGGATGGACGGTCGGGATGAAATTGGGAGGGAAAACTTGCGATTGATCGGTGGAAGGAAGTTGCGATCAATCGCATCGCAAAAAATTGCGATGGACTGATCGGGGAACACAACATAAGTCTTGCGATTGCAATGGTTTGCGATATTGCGCGGGCCGTACGATCCCGATAACGGATTAACGGTGGAGATTAAGTCGGCTAGTCACAATCGAGGGAAATAGGGAAGGCTTATTACAAAGTTTTCGATTGCGATTGGGGCGGGTAATGCGATCATCGCTCGTTCCTTAGATCAAAAGGCAGATCAACGGTTGACAACGCATCGCGAGACTTAATGAATTAAACAATCGCATCGGAGATTTTTGATGTTGCAAAGGGTTTTAAACGTTTCGCTTCAATCTTCCGATGCGATTAGCCTCCGAGGCACTAAGCACTTGGACTTTGGGTATCGGGCATATGTGGGGAAGTGGTTAGGGCTGGCGTCAAAGGGGCTAGGCCCTATTATAATGTTGAAAGTGGGTTTTGGCCCCTTTTTAATGGATTTTAAGGGTTAGGAAGGGAAACGATAAGGGAGAAAATGGGAAAATTAGACCAACAAAGGGCAAGGGTAGGATTCAAAGGGGACTTAGAGGGAAAAAAGGAGGACTTCGTCAAAGGGGAGAGAAGGGGTAAGAATGGGGCATTTGCAGAGGTACAAGGGCAGAGGGGGTCTTTTGGGGCACAAATTTAAGCAATCAGTGAGGCTCATAGACTTTAATAACAACAGAGGGCAACATTTAAAGGCAGGGAAAATAAAAAGGCTTCAAGGATGATGTGTTTTCAAGGGAAATGCATTCCTTGAAGGCTCATAAAACAATCTAGCCCCTTGCTTGCTTGTCAAAGAATTCATAAGGGGCTAACAGTGGCTCCACATGGGGATGGCTTCTTCTTGAAGGAGTCAAGAATTCAGAAAATGATCTTTGGTGTATGCCAGATGCCTGCTACTTAAGCCACCTTTATTCTTTGATTTTCAGCTGCCACAAACATGATAGATCAGCAAAACATTCCCAACAATCTACCTACCCATCCTACAATCCTAGCATTTTTTCTTCTAGGGTGCATTTGAACTAGCAGACCCTTTACATCATTTATTTTTATAACAGAAAATAAACCTATTCTAAATCTACCCTTATTACTCCATGAGGCCAGATTAGACTGTTGGCATCATATATTTCTCTACCTAATCTAATATCTGTTGGGATTAGACTGTCCAGCAGATTTCTTCTCTACATTCTACAACAGGAAATTTAAAAACAGTCAAACTAGGCTTAAACAGTCTAGTTTGCTGTAGATCCAAGGCATAAAGGAAGTTGCACATGGATAGAAATTTGTATAAAACTGAAACAAAACTTTGAAGGCTTGAAATCTGAAGCTTGAAGTATCCTTCTCCTTTTGTGACTAAAGTTTTGAGCAATGTTAGAGTCACTTCTTTTCTTCATTTCAGCTTTGGTTTTGGGCATGTTAGAGATGATTCTTCTTTCCTCTTTGCTGGTCTAGATTTTGAGCATGTTAGGACCAACTGTTTTACTTTCTTTGACTTAGGTTTTGGGCATATTAGAGCCAATCCTTTGCCCTGCAGAGGTTCATGTTTTGAGCTTGTCTGAACCTCTCCTTTTCCTATGTTTTTTGAAACATTTTTCTATTTTCTTGAAAACAAAATTCTGCAATGGTATGTACAATGGAAATGATAACTGGAAATTGAAAATCAGCAGAAGTAGTGTTTGAGCATCCTGCCATTGACAGGACCCCCAAACAACTCTGTACCATCTAATTCCTGTAGGAAGAAGGCATTTGGACCCACAGTGGCCTGGATGATGTATGGACCTTGCCACAAACTGTCAAACTTGCCGTGTTTTCCTTTATCCTCTCTCCTTGAGTCCCACTTTATCACTTTATCTCCAATTTTGAAATCAGCAGCTTTGGTTCTCTTGTCACACAAATTTTTTATGTTTTCCTGAACTCTGATAGCTCTGTCATGGACCTCTTCCCTTGTTTACTAAAGATGAATTGTTTGGTTTATCCTTCTCACCATACTATCCTCGTCTGTTTGAATCTCTTGGACCAGCTTAATCACTGGTACCCAAAGGCTGGTAGGAAAAACTGCTTCTGTCCCATAGACAAGTTGAAACGGTGACATGCCAATGGATTTATTTGTTGTAAGCCTGTCAGCCCACAAGGCATGCACTAACTTGTTATGCCATGACTTTTTGTTCTCTTCTAACAGCTTTTTGATGATGGTCACTAGGCTCTTGTTTGATGATTCAACCAATCCATTACCTTGAGGGTAATAGGCAATTGAATGACCCAGTATTATCTGATACCTGTGACAAAAATCAACCATTTTCTTGGATCCAAAAGCAGCAGCATTATCGGTGATTATTTTCCTTGGGCAACCAAACCGAGAGAGGATATGACCTTCTAGGAACCTAATGATGACTGAATCTGTGGCATTCCTAGTGGGTATGGCCTCTATCCACTTAGTGAAGTAGTCTGTGGCTGTTCAGATCCATTTGTGTTGTGCAGAAGAAGCAGGGTGGATTTCCCAAATAAAATCTAGGCCCCATTGTATAAAAGGACCTTCAACAGTGATGGGTTGTAAAGGGAGGGGAAGGAGTTTCCTCTTGCCTTCAAAAATCTGGCATTTGTGGCAGGCAATTACCATCTTATGGACATCATTGAAGAGTGTGGGCCAATAATAGCCAGCCCTGAGTATTTTGTTTGCAGTGGCCTTCCAGTTCAGGTGGCCTCCACACTCTCTTGCATGAAATTTTTGTTTAATCCTTTCTGCCTCAGCTTCAGGCAAACATTTAAGCAATAGGCCATTTGGATTTTTCCAATATAAGTTTTCATTTAGAATGTAGTAATTTCTGGCTTTTAGTTTTAAGAATCGGGCCTTGGTCTTTGACAGTTCAGGTGGAGCATTGAGGTTAGTGAGCACATAAAGGATATCAGAATACCATGGAGAGTTCTGAAGCTTTTCTTCCATAATGGGATCAGGCAGTCCTTCCTGCTCATCCAAGGCATTCACCATGTTAATTTCAAGGGCTTGCAGATTTGACTCAGCCATTAATTTGGTTAAGCCCTGACCTTTGATTAGTTTGGTGGGTTTTATCTCAAGGTCGTATTCTAAGATCACAACAATCCATTTGCCCCTCTTTCCGTCAGGATCTTGGGACAATATGTCTTTGAAAACTATGTTAGGCACATAAGCAATGGTGTGGGAATGTAAAATGTACACCCTAAAGTCTTTTAAGGCCTTGACCAAAGCATAGGCCTATTTTTCCATAGTGTTGTATTTCAAGGGTGCATCCCTGAGCGCTTTGCTGAAAAAGGCAATTGGCTGTTCCATCCCCTCTGAATTTTTCCGCAGTAAGACTGCAGCCACTGTATGCTTAGAGGCAAATGAGAAGATCAGGAAATCTTTAGAGAAATCTGGGCTGATCAGAACAGGAGCTTGGGTGAGTGCAAGTTTTACTGATTCAAAATATTGTTTAGCTCCAACAGTCCATTTAACTCCCACACCTTTCTTCAGCATGTTGGTCATATTCCTAAGGTGTTCAGCTAGGTTGGGAATAAACCTCCTAAGGAAGTTAATATTCCCAATGAAGGACCGTAATTCTTTGATGTTTCTTGGGTGCGTGATATGTAGTATTCCCTCAACTCTTTGAGGGTCTATCCTGATTCCCTTTTTTGATATAATGTGGCCAAGAAGCTTTCCTTCTTGCAACCCAAATACAGTCTTTTTGGGATTCAATGATAGACTAAACCTTCTACATATTTCAAACACTTTCTTCAGATGTTTTAGGTGTTCTTCTTCAGTCTTGGAATAGACTGTTATGTCATCTAAGTAAATAACAATGAAGTGTCCTATCTCATCTGAAAAAGCCATATCCATTGCTCTTTGGAAGGTTGCACCAGCGTTCATCAGTCCAAAGGGCATTTTTACATACATAAAGGTGCCCCATGGAGTGGTAAAGGCTGTCTTGAGTTGGTCTTCTGGGATTACTAAGACTTGGTTGTACCCTAAAAACCCATCTAGCAGGGAGATTCTCTTGGAGCCTACTACTTTCTGAAGGATGTGTTCCATTTTTGGCAAAGGGTAGTTGTCTTTGAGTGAGGCTCTATTAAGATTTCTGAAGTCAATGCATAATCTAATCTCCCCAGTTTTCTTTCTCACAGCCACTAAATTCGAAACCCAATCAGAGAACCTTACAGGTACAATTATGCCTGCTTCATACATCTTTTTAATCTCTTTTTCAACTGCAGGCAATTGTTTTGGGTTTATCCTACGAAGCTTTTGCCTGAAGGGCTTCTGATTTTCCTTTAAAGGTATTTTGTGCTGTATAATGTTGGTGTCATAAGCCTTCAAGTCTTCATAACTCCAAGCAAACACGTCGATAAATTCTTTGAATAGGTCAACGTATTTCTTTTTCATCTTCGTAGGTAAGGATTTTGCCAATTTAATCATTTTGGGCTTATCTTCTGTGCCTATATTGCATTCTTCTACGTCAGAGTCCGCGTGCTCAATTGTGGGCTTTTTTGCCACATCATCGAAGTCAAAAAGGTCTTATAACGGTGCCAGACCTCGAGGTATGTTCTTATCCTTGGCCTGCAACACCTCTACTTCTTCACTATCTGCGTTTTCACACTCTGCGGTTGAATTTCCAATTTCTTCATTTAAAGCGTTTATTTCTACATTGTGGGGTGTAGTTTCTTCCTCGTCCGAGGGTTCCTCACTTAGGCAGCTATCACTAGATGTGGAGTCTGAATTGGAAAACTCAAAATCGTTTCTGCCCATCAAAAAATCTTCAATTTGTTTGTCCCCCTCAAATTCCTGCCAGTATTTTTCGTTATCCGACACTGCAGGTCTGAATTTGGTCTGAATGATGATCTGTTGGTCGCTTGGAGTCTTGGGATATGACCTGGCTAGGCAAGATAATCCATTTTCAATGGCGTTCTGATTTCTAGGAACAAACACTAATTGGTATTCAACAAATGTTTTCAATATGTCCACTGCATCGTTCCTATATGCTCTCAACCTAGGGTGTTTGGCTGTGTATTCACCGTTCACCTGTTTGATAACCAATTCAGAGTCTCCCTGCACAGTTATTTTACGGGCTCCTATTTCCTTCAACAGATTTAAACCCAGGATCAGGGCCTCATACTCTGTAATATTATTGGTACATTTGAAATGCAGATTGCAGGCATGGCTCTCTGTGTTACGTAGCCATACCCCAGCTCCGACAGTTCTTATTGTGCAGGACCCATCGAAACTCATCTCCCACAGGGGTTCACTCTCGTTTTTGTTATCATTTCTTTCCCTACAGCTGGGTTTGCCATTATGTTGCATTATAGGGTCTGCACTAGGCTGTGGGCTGTTTAGTTTTTCGTTATGGGTGTGGAGGTCAAAAGGTGACTAGTTGACTGATTGTGATTTGTTTCCGGTTCATTTTGCGTTGTTGTTTTAGTGCACTACTCAAAGTTTTCTACGTCTTCCTCCTTTGAGTCCAGGGTAGCCATTATGTTAAAATCCATGGCTTCAACTCCCCTGTTTGTATCTATGCTTCCTGGTGCTACTTCTCCCAAGGATTCATCATTGCAGAAGATGAAAGAGTCTAGGTCTGTGTGCACAGAGTATAAAGGAGAATTCTCAGGTTTTTCAGGGCTACTAACCAGGAATTTCATTTGTGCTTCCCTGTACAGTCTTCTCAGTTGGCCAAAGATTGGGATTGTGGCATAAGCCCTGTTGTTCCTCAAGAAACAATTCCTTGTTGTGTAAAGGAATTAGTGCTTGATACATTATTTAATTATGTCACAAATGAATATATTTTGTATTTGTATTAAGAACCCTTAAAACATTGATTGTATGACCCCTTAAACAACAAACCCATACATGTTATGCAATGCTATATTCCACTTATGCCGAAATGATTGAATGGAAGAAAATGAGAAGGAGATTTTAAACTGATATGCTGTTTAAAACATAATCTTCTAATTTAAAACCTAGAAGAATGATGTAAAGATAAGGTTAAACTAGAGGAGCGCACATTAAGGTGTATTTAAATTTTAGATACACAAGTATAAAGAGACCCGCAACTCAAATTACTCTATTTCATTCACAGACATGAAAACAATATGGATACTGGATAAACTTTTCAGCATAAACAAATGCTAGAAACTTGCATACTCTTTCATTGATTTGCCATTCCGGAGTAAAAAATTTGGCTTCAAGGTTTTCAAAAAATCCGAACCCTCCTTCTCCCCTTATCTCTGCTTTTATATCTGTTATTTCTTCTAACTAACTGTTATGATCGGTTTTAAAACTGATTCTTGGAAACTTTGGAACTAATTAAAATTACAAAATGTTTGTTTTAATATTATATATATAATATATAATATAAAACCCAAATAGAATCGAAAGTCTAAAAGGATGAATGGTGCATTGTGGGTCCCATCACTCATACGTATTAATCGACACAATCACCCATGGTTTTGGAAAACCAATAACTGCCTACGGGGGTGATGATGGCAGTTTCTTGAGAAATGGATCGGTGATGCCGTAATACATCATGGTCGTCGATTTTGTAAATAGTGGTTTCAACTAAACCATTTGCGGGGGTGCCATTTCTCCTAAAATTCGTTCTGTTTGTGATGCCGCACACCGTTGGATCTGAGCTGGATAATCCAAATCGTCGATTCAACTGCCATATTATATGCTATACTGCTATTTTGGCCAGAAGTTCCAGCGCATCCTATATACAATATTGGTGCCTAAACAAGAGTTCGAGCCATTGTTGCTATTGATGAGCGTACATGAGATGCCAAATCTGTCAGTTCCCACCAAGAGGCATGATTTGCATCTGTTTGTCCTGGCACAACAATTTTTAAGTCCTGGCCCATAGCATAATCACGAGGCTTTTTGTCTTGGCATTCTCCAAAAGTTACAGCCATCTGCATTCACCTATTTTGGGTTGTCTCAAACTTTTGTTGAATAACTTGTCCAACAGCGCTAATATGTGGCTGACTAAGACCCCATTCACTCCTGTGTTGGGGGCTTTCAACTTCAACCACTCGTTTGGTCCATGAAACTTGGGTACCGCTGCCATTATCACTCCCATCCCTGTTATTCAAGCCAATGCTCGCATCATCACTTTCATCATTGCTGCCAGTGTTGTTATCAGGGTCAGCTGTGCCATTTGGCCTCGTAACCTTTTGTGTTTGAGACCCAGTTTCACTGCCACTGTCACTTGAACTTTGACACCTCCTCCAGACATGCTGCCATAAATTATTTAGCTCATTCTTTCTAACAGGTTTAACGATAAAGTCTACAGCGCCCTTCGAACGGGATTTAAGAACAGTACCCATAGAATCATGGGATGACATCATTATCACAGGGATATTCTTACAGGTACTGCGACTCATGATCTTGCATAGAAGACCGATGCCCGAGAGACAAGGCATCACTACCTCCGTCAAAACAAGGTCAAAATGGTTGCTTGGGTCTTCCAAAAGTTTCCATGCTTGCTGGCCATTTGCAACAACCACTACTTCATAACTGCAATTACGGAGGAGAGCACTGACAACTTGTCGAGTTGAGTCGTCATTCTCCACTAAGAGAACCTTCAGACACCGTTGTGGAAGGAACCTTTCCCATCTGATTATAGATCCTTGAGGTTGTGGTGGTTGTTGATGAGCTTGTCTTCGAGAGAGTAGATTTGCATCAGGTAGATGCCAATCTCCATCTCCAACATCAATCATACCATCATGATCCCTTGATTCATCTTGCTCTGAGAGCTCCTGCCCATCACCCATTATGCCCCCTCTGGCTTCCTTTTGATCCTATCGGCCGAAATTCGACAAATTCTTCAGAACTCAGAGAACCATCACTATTTGCATCTACTAGCTGCATCGGCTCCTGGGCATCTTCTTTATTAGCTCCAAACTCCTCCATTATTTCTTTGAGCTCCTCCATACTAATCAAGCCATCTTTTCTTTTATCAAATAACTTGAAAATTCGACTCTCCATGTAAGGGGATTCAAAATTACTGTGTTTAATATTAATTGTTAGGTGCAGGCCAGATAGTGGTCTGCACATGGTTTTCTGTTTTCTCTGTCCGATGAAAAGTGCAGAAACTAAACAGTCGAAAGTGAAGAGATTTCATTTCTGGAAAAGGGAAGCAGGCCGTATACATGATGGACCTCTGATTTTGAGATAGATCCTCTGTCTTTATCTATTGCATAACAAATATAAACTGTGTCTATCACATTGTCCAGAATATGAACAAAGAAGCCCAGTATCACGAAAAGCACTAGCCACACAAAAGATGTAATGTAATACGCATCCCTTCCAAGTGAAGTTGCAGCCTTCAATATTATCTAGACCATCATGGCATAAAAAAGAGACACAACAAAGAAAATTCCAAACAGTAAGTGTGTGGAGACTGTTTCAACCACCACACCAGAAAGAAGATTTCTTCTAAGAAGCTCGTATGCCATCTTAGCATAAGAGCAGTAGTTTTCTCCTGTAATTGCTGCGAAGTTGATGGTGAACTTATTCACAAACTCCATGGCTGAGAATATGAAATTTAGACAGAAACCAAGTATAAAATGGAAAACCCCATGATCTGATGATCTACTAGCGGCTTTGCCACTGGTGCGTGCCTTATCAACAACTTCTCTCACACAGCTGCTGGAATCATGGTGATATACAAAGGATCCCACATGCTTATAGTTGCTGTTATGGTTAGTAATGGAAAACACAAGCAATTATCATGATAAGATCTGTGTCCATAGTTATACGTAATTTCTGAATAATTCTCAACAGTGGAAATCTCTCCTGACTTTTGGTTGAGTAAAATTGTGCTACAACAAGCCCCATCCATCTGCATTGTGCCTTGCAGCTTGGCTCCCCATGATCTTGATAATAGCATGCCATACTTGGGTGGCACATCTACCACCACAACATCCATGACCATACATTTTGCAGGAATCTGAGTAAGAGTCACACACAAGTCTTTAATTAGGCCAAGGAATTTTACTCTGCTAGAGTCGAATGAATATAAATCTATGTAAGGACGGGTTATCTCTAGGCCTAGCCTTTCCATGACTACCTTAGGCATTAGGTTGTGTGATGCTCCAGAATCATGCATTGCATTATGAAGAATCTTATCATGGATATTGAGACTGATATAAAAAGGTGGAACTACCCCCTCCTGAAACTTCCCTTCAATCTTTGGGCCAAATAGAAGGGCTGGTTGATCATCACTCAGATTTACAATATCACTATTTTATCCTAAATTTAACGCTTTCAAAATTTTTCCTTTATATACATCCTGAGTGGCCAGCTCAGAGAGTGGGACAGAGATTTTAATTTTCGCAATCTCACTTTCCAGATTGAAAGTGGACTGACTCTTTGGAATGCTCGAATCTATTTTGTTAGCCACTGCCTTGGTGGCTGAATCATCGTGCTGATTCTCGTTATGTACAGTGTTTGTGATAGTTTTATTAGGAGAACTAACTGCAACGCCAGTGCTTCTAGCTGCTTTACCTTGTGTATCAGTGTTTTGTTCGTCTTTTTCTTTGCTCCTTCCAGAACTCTCAGCTGATGGCTTGCTACTTTCAGCAGTCACTTTAGAAGTTTTCTCAGGCCTTTTCTTAAGGGTGACCTCAGAAGCTTTTGGTTTGGAAATTTCTTGGCTCTTTTTACTTCTAAGTTCATATTTCTCTCTGACCTGCATTATGGCATTTTCAAATCCCAACCTGTAATCCTCGGTTTCTAACCATTCCTCATCCCAACCAGAGGGTGAGGGCTGATCTTCTTCCATGTAACAGTTATGGATATAATCTTCTGTTTCAAACATGTTTATTGTGTTTCCCTCAGACTCTTCTATGATTCCCTCATCTTCATCTAGAAATTTCTCTTGAAATGGGGGTATAACCTGCTGATCTGATTCTCTTTGTCTGTTGGGAGTGGCATTGTTTCTTCTAAAGTTCTGGTTCTGGTTTTGATTTCTGTTTTGGTTACTAACTGTGAGAACCATTCTCTTCACCATTTGTTTTATCTCTTCCACATTTTTAGATAATCTATCATAATTTGGATCAGACGTGGAAGCTACAGTGTCATCTCTCTATGTTACCCTTTTCTCAGCTCTCAGTCTCGCTCTTTTCTCAATCAGATTTGCCTCTACGTTCACTGCTCCTTTCTGCATGTCCTCAAATGTGTTGTATTCTTTATCCCTAAGCTGATAGGCCATGTCAGCATCAAAGCCTTCGGGGTTTTTCGCTAGAGCCATACCTTGGGGAGGTTTCATGTGTGGAGGAAGAGCATTGTAAATGTTGTTGAATCTCGTTGTGTAATCGTGGACACTCTCTCCTACATTTCTTTTAAGGCTCATATATTCTGCTAGGAGTTGGCGAGGGTTGGCCTTAACTTCCCATTTGTTTATGAAGGTCTGATATAGAGCTGGGAGGTCTTGGATACTGCCCGGAGGTAAGATTTTGAACCATTTCTTCACATCACCTCCTAAACTCTAGGCAAATATTCTCATTTTGACCGTATCATCATCTATTTCCATGTAGTCAAAAGAATCCTCCATTTTATCTATGTGTTGCTGGGCTGTTATGGACTCTTTGGCAGTGAAATGTGGGATCTTTGATTGATAATCATTTGGTAGGGGCACTAGAGGCTGAGGTAACATCAACGGTGCATACTAGGCTGCCATGGTGATATTTTGGTGAGGTAAAGGGTTGACTTGAGCAGCTGGTATATGGATGATAGGGATACTAGGACCAGCAGAAGTTTGTTGAGCATATTTAGGGTGGCAGAGCCCCAAGTTTTGAATGAAGTGAATATTTAGGAGGTGTAGATGGAGGGGTTTCTCTGTCCCTAATATTTTTATCACTTTGAGGTGGTGAATCAGGAATCTCAAGATCTAGATGACCTAGAACACTGAATGACCTAGTTCTTGATAAGCTATTTTGAGTGCCTAGGTCGAGGAATGGGTCGATAGAGCTGTAAAGTTTTATGGTGTAGAGTTAGCTCTATGAATGCGGCTGGAAATAGTTGGTTTTTCAGGTGCAGGAGATCTCTTGAGGATGCTCTCGGGGTTATCAACTATTTCAGGTGGGTTTGGGTTGGGATAAGCTCTTGTGTGAATGGTTCTGAAAGCCAAAATGTTATTTTTTGACCAAGCAGCTTAACCCTACTGGTTTCTTCTATTGTGGTTGATGTTTTAATGGAGGCTGGTCTCCCAGTGGAGTCTTATGTGAAACCAAGATAGTCAGCAGGCCTACTGATCACCAGTGGAGTCTTTGATCTTTTAGGAACTATGGAATCGCCAGGTGGAGGGTTTTAGAACGCTTCTGGAGGATACACTGTCCACCACAGTGCTTATGAGATGTCTCCTATCAAGGATATCTTCCAAATACAGCAAACTCTAACCAGAGATTGATTGGGAGGGAATTTACCAGATATGTCACCTCTAAAGAGTGTGAGATCTGGAGGCTACCTGGCCCTTTCCAGACTCTGTCTAAGAGTATGGGAGAACACAAAAAATGGTATAGAGGTTGAACTGTGAATAGGAATGTTTAACGACCAACCTAACCAGATATTGTAGGTTTTCTGAGGCCTATGATATAGTAAGGTGAGGAAAAATCAGAAATTCCCCAGCAGAGTCGCCATTATGTTGGGGTTCCCATGTTTTGGCAAGGTTGGAAATACCAAAAGATGAGACAACATCAAACCACTTTCAGACCTTAGGATCTAGCCCTCCTAGGTCTAGAGAGGGATCTCTCTATGATAGTCAAAGTATGTATGTCTTTGAGGCTCAAATGTTAAAATGTTAGGCTAGTTATAGGCACCAGGTTTGTTTGTTTGATTTGTTTTGATTTGGTTGTTGGGAATCAGGAATGAAGGGTATAGTATAATTCAAGGCAAGGCAAAGAAGATTTAGGCAAAGGAGAGGTGAATTTAGATAGTATCTCAAGACCATTGGGCAAATGGAGTCAGGAAAGGGTTTACTTGCTGTTCAATATGCAGGCTTTCTATTGGGCTAGTCGTCTAAAGCATTGGATCCTAAAATGATAGGTGGAGTGAAACAATCAGGAAATAAAGTGAAAGAACGAGGGTAAACCATTTTATGTCTATAGATCAGGTCAGAGGTCATTTAACTCTAGACCTGCTTGGACATACTCTTAGGCAACTCTCAAAGAAGGGAAAGGAACAACTTGAGGGATCTTAAAAAGGTTTAATTAACTGAAAAGGATCATAGTGAGACAGAGTTAGAGTTCTAAACTCCCATTGTTCCCAATTCATTCAATTAAACTCTAACAAGAACATCTAAGAAGCAGATTCATTAACTCATACATCAGCTAGTAGGCAATAACATCCACTACACTGGTTAAATTAACTGAAACTAATTCTTAGATAACACATTTAGCAGAAAACATTAAGGTAAGGAGAGCAGAAGCATAGGGTGCCTAACAAGGGAAAATCCTATGCCAAATTTTTGATGCAAGCCAGAAGAACTGAAATGGAATGAAATAAAACAAAAAGACAGAAAAACATCACCGCAGCTTTAGATCAGGATCCAAAGAAATGCGCTGGTCATATTAAGAGCAAAACCAATCAAGTACAACATTTTCCAATAGCTTTAAATTCAGTTTGAAAGCATACTCCTTAGCCTATCTTAAAACTTTACACAGTGAGCATGCCTCAAGAGAAAAGCTTGCAATTCTTAGATATCTCATCAACAACCTTTACAATAATTTCTTCCTGAGTTTTATAGCAGAAGATGAGCCGAGGAGGTAGGTGAAGCACTAAATGAAACATTAAACACAGAAAAGAAGGAGAGGGCCGAAACCCATTCTGTTTTAAATATCTGCATTTATCTTTGGTACCTTTTGGAACGAAAGAGTGATCCTCTTCAGCTTCCATTTACTCTAGTATGGTCCTGATGTACTCTGGCTGCGGTAGTACTCTGTGGCACTGTGGGCGAATAAACAAAACAGATCTAGGTCTGCCATACTTATGAAACAAATGCCCTGATAGTCTGGGACTGTGTTCTAGGAGGAAATATCCTTTGGAGCATGGCATATAATAAAAACAGTATGGGCAACCCATCCTTTCTGGGAGGAAAAACATTCTGCTGATGTAGAGAAACCTGCTGTATAATGACTTCTGCATATCCGTATCCTCTGTCAGTGAAAACCTTGCCGCTGCATCAGCACTGTGTATTTATGGCGGCGTTTTCACCCCATATACTCTACAAACCCCACAACTGTGTGAAGAAAAACATGCACGGAGGGGGTGGATGGTTATGGAGGACAGGCGGAGTGATAGCGCGACGGTGGCGGAATGGTGGCCTTTGGTCAAAACAGCGGTGAAAATGCATTTAAATGATATAACGGTGAGCAAATAGGGTTTGATGGAGAAAAGAGCGTAGACCGTTAGATCGTTGTCCGGGGACAAAGATCAACGGCGAAGATCGAGCAGCGGGATGACATATGCAATGGGGTGGAACAAATATTGAAACAAAAGACTGTTAATGAAAAACACAAACTTTGGTTAACAGCAGAAATACACAGGAATCGAACGAAATGTAATGAAATGTGAGGGAAGTGATCGTACAAGGTGGGTCCCAGCCGGAGGCGGAGAGTGATCAGATCTGAGCCGTCAGATCTTCAGATTCAACGGACAGTCAGGATTTAGTCGGAGAATCGCAATCGCTATGGACGAGAGGGCGCACACTTTATAATTTGCGATGCGATTGGGATGTGCGATGAACGTTGGATCTAGCGGGGGAATGAACAGCGGAGATCTGCTTGGAGCAATCGCAATCGGAGGGGAACAAGTGCGACACATTACAAATGTTCCGATCACGATGGGGCGGGAGGAGCGATGACCGTCGGATGGTGGATTTAAACAGATGGTCAAGATTGAATCAGGATAATCACAATCGGAGGGCGTGGAAAGGGAGATGCGATTGAATGCTACGATTGCGATGGAGCGATTAGCGCCGGGCCGTAGGATCAACCGGGAAATGGACGGCTAGGATGAGATCGGGGAGATCGCAATTGCAAAGGTGGAAAGTGGCACCGAACAGAAATTTGCGATTGCGATTAGGCGGGGGGGGGGGGGGGGGGTGCGATGGCCATTGGATCGGTGGGGGGATGGACGGTCGGGATGAAATCGGGAAGGAAAACTTGCGATCGATCGACGGAAGGAAGTTGCGATCAATGGCATCGCAAAAATTTGCGATGGACTGATCGGGGAACACAACATAAGTCTTGCGATTGCAATGGTTTGCGATATTGTGCGGGCCATCCGATCCCGATAACAGATTAACGGTGGAGATTAAGTTGGGCAGTCACAATCGGGGGAAACAGGGAAGGCTTATTACAAAGTTTTCGATTGCGATTGGGGCGGGTAATGCGATCAACGCTCGTTCGTTAGATCAAAAGTCAAATCAACGGTTGACAATGCATCGCGAGACTTAATGAATAAAACAATCACGTCGGAGATTTTTGATGTTGCAAAGGGTTTTAAACGTTTCGATCCGATCTTTCGATGTGATTAGCCTCCGAGGCACTAAGCGCTTGGACTTTGGGTATCGTGCATATGTGGGGAAGTGGTTAGCCTGGCGTCAAAGGGGCTAGGCCCTATTATAATGTTGAAAGTGGGTTTTGGCCCCTTTTTAATGGATTTTAAGGGTTAGGAAGGGAAATGATAAGGGAGAAAAGGGGAAAATTAGACCAACAAAGGGCAAGGGTAGGATTCAAAGGGGACTTAGAGGGAAAAAAGGAGGACTTCGTCAAAGGGGAGAGAAGGGGTAAGAATGGGGCATTTACAGAGGTACAAGGGCAGAGGGGGTCTTTTGGGGCACAAATTTAAGCAATCAGTGAGGCTCATAGACTCTAATAACAGCAGAGGGAAACATTTAAAGGCATGGAAATTAAAAAGGCTTCAAGGATGATGTGTTTTCGAGGGAAATGCATTCCTTGAAGGCTCATAAAACAATCTAGCCCCTTGCTTGCTTGTCAAGGAATTTATAAGGGGCTAACAAGTTCATTACTTTGTTTATGCTTATTTCGTAGATTCATTTCTTAAATTCATTCTTGCCTATTTTATATAGCTTAGTTAATTTCCTTTTCATTTACATTCCAGATTAGAATTTGTAGTAGATAAAAACTCATGCTCCCATAATTTAGAGTTAGTTCACTA
The DNA here is from genome assembly GCA_034641835.2 of Pinus albicaulis. Taxonomy (NCBI): domain Eukaryota; kingdom Viridiplantae; phylum Streptophyta; class Pinopsida; order Pinales; family Pinaceae; genus Pinus; species Pinus albicaulis. Next base: position 204,735,135 of record CM076569.1, read on the forward strand.
TTTGCTGCAGCATAAAAATTCCAAAAACAATTTGTTAAAAACACATTAGAAATTAATCTAATCATTTATTTTGAAAGGAGTCATCTCACAAACTATTTTTAACAACTCAATTCAATTGAAATTAACCATATAAATAATATTTAACATAGATGATAGATTTCTTAAAAAAAAACTTACTGATCAATAGTAATTTAACATTGATCCATAAATTCAAAAATTAACAAAAATATCAATTCAATCCTCACTCTAACGACAAATACTTCTAGCACATATAGTGCACTTTCACTTCATCAGTTTACTGACTCCAGTCAATAATTTATGCTTGAAATTTAAGAACATTAAATTGACTAAACATACTTCTTCCTCTCTACCTCCCTGTCCCTTGTGCTTTACTATTTGTAACATGTTAACTTGCGATGAAGATACTATGTGCTTCAAGTTCATCATTTGATGAGTTGAATTCTCAATTGACACAAGGTAGTAAGGTTATTCATGATGAAGAAGAAAGCAATCAAATCATAGATCATCATTTCCATCCCTTATCATATCCAATTTTGCATGAGGAAAACTCTTCAAATCATGTTGCCTTGATTTATACATCTCTAGATTTATAGTCAGAGGGATCTTGTGATTTAAGTAATTTGTTTGTTGAGGTTGAAAATATGATCAAACAAGTAATGTAGATGGTTTCCATCCAGATAATGATGATCTTGTTGAAATTAATTAATAGTGGTTGCCCACATGCAATTTGTGATTTGACTCGGTTCTCAAAATGTTATCTATCTTTTCAAGTTTTAGAAATTGTAAGGGTGTCTAGGTACTTCAACTTTTGTTGATGGTTATGTCGGGTTCTCATAATCCTAATGAGATCCCTGGACCATGTCAGATATGGATTTCCTCACAAAACTCCTTTCTTTGTATTGTTTCACTGGATGCAAAGCCTTCCTTGAAAGATTTTTTATATTTCAGATATAGTTTTCTAACTTTCAAGATTTGGTTTCTGATCAAATAAAAGATGTTGCTCTAGTTGATACATCCCCATGAAAATTTCTTGTATCGAAATCGAGATTGGAATGTATGCCTTCAAAGATGCACAAAATTGTGAAGTTGATCAATTTAAATATTATCTTTGGCCGATGAATTCATATTTGTTGAGTGCTATGGTGAACAATCAACTCTTAATCTTCATTGTGAATGTCATTGAGTAAACTTCCTTTTTTTTTCTTTTTTTTGTTTTTGTTTTTTCTGACCCAATCAATCCTTTTGAGCATAATTCAAGTATTGAATCATTCTGTGGATCAAAAGCGCATGTTGATATGGATTCCAAAATTGATTTTATATGTCCTAGTATTTTGTGAGCGTGTTATTGGTTTCCTAGATCTACAAGGCCAACAATTGAGCGGAATTCAAGTCTTGAATCATTCCATGGATCAAAACCCCAAGTTGATATGGATTCCAAATTTGATTTTAAATGTACTTCTAATATTTTGTCAGCATGTTATTGGTTACCTAGATCTACAAGGCCAACAATTGCTTTTAATTTCTCAAGCTTTCATATTACTAGTCTAGTATGGAATTGGACACAAAGGGAGTTGATAAAAAAACAAGATTCTTGTATGTTAAGCTATCGATTTGATCATAATATTGGATCTAACAAATTTCATTTCGATAACCATTTTACCACTAGTTTATCTAATAATGGTTGTTTTATATCATTGGATCTAGTTGAATCCAATGGTCTTGATGATTTATCATTTCATTATTCAGATATTTGTCAAACAGTTGAGGCACTTTAGTCTGCGTTGATGGTTATATCAGGGTCTCACTATCTTGACAAGTTATCTGAACATAATCATACTTATTTTCCCTTACAAGATTCTCATCTTGATCCCGAGCCTTTAATTGAAAATCCATATTTTCAAGGATTTTATGGTTTTTAAGAGGATTATTTTGGATTTCATGACCGAATTTATGATTGGTTGGAACCATATTACTGAGCAAGCCCTTATGCTAAAAATAAGTTTCATTTTTTTGGATGTTTTCTTGGAAGGACAACATAGATGTAGGTACATTCACAATAATTTCTCAAGGTTTGTTTGATTGTTGTGCTAATCAAGAAGGTAAGGTTGTAGGATGGTTAAGGTTAGTTGTTATGATACGTATTTATATCTTTCAACAAAACCTTTGTTATCTTGTGCAAACTATTCAATTTCTTAGCTTTTCCGTTGCACATAATTATATATCAGTTTTAATTGTTGGTAGATTCTTTATGTTTCCAGGTCGGAAGCAGTTACGATGGTTACATTGGAAATCTCATTACAATTGACCCTGACCTTCTAGATGGTTAGGTTAGGAGTAGGTCTAGCTGTATTTTAGTTGCCCTTGTCGCACTCATCCTGCGTTCGTTGTCCATTTGGTCTTCCTTTTTCTTTTGTTTTTGGCTGCATGTTTATTTTTGTTCAACCTCAATTTGCTTGTCTTTTTGGTCTTATTTCTTTCTTTTGTTTTTTTTTTTTTCTTTCGTGTTTTGCTTTGCATGAAAGATGCTCCTGTTTGGTTCAAAAGACAATGTGGCGAAACTTGAAAAGGGAAATTGTGATGATGAACAATATTGGCGAATATGTTTCCTCTTCTCTATTTGGGTTTACACATCTTTAAAGTCAATGAAGTTTTCATGGAAATTACGATTCATTGTAGACGAAAAGCCTTTGGTCGGACTACAAAACCCGTATCTTTATTACGATCTTCCTTTCTGACTCAACCTTGTATTAAATGGTGTTTTGACCTGTTGACTCAATCGATTAGAGAATGGAAATGAGAAAATTTTTTAAATGAACATATTAAATTTAGTTATCTTTCAAATCCATTAAATAAAGAACCAACCTCTTCTGCTCCAAATAAGTCGGGATCCCTCTTCAACTGTCAAAATAAATAAGTGCCTTTGCACATTATATTAGTAACTAAATAAAGAGGTGAAGAAAAGAAAGGATTTCTTCACAAAGAGGTGAAGCAAGCAACATTTTCGGGGTATTGTTCAGGATCACTGTTAGTGAAATAATGTTTGTGGTTCCTTGAGGTGACTCCATTGAGGTATTGACCAACCTCGCTGTTAGCAGAGCAACACCGAGGAATGTGATTAAAATCTCAGTATACTTATTATCCTTCTCCCTTATCGAAACAATTGAGGTGTGACTAGTCTTATGTTGATGTGTTCGAAGTTAAGAAAGGAATAGAAGGGAATATATATTTAGCCAGGATAAGTGGAAAAGTCGGGGAAATCCACATGGTGAATCAATACTTCCTGAAATATTGAAAACTTGCACTTAAACATGAAACATGAATAGAGATGGTGGAGCTCTACCAGTGTGTCACCAAGTGTTGTCACTGTGACAAACACTCTCTAAAATTTTGCTTACACATGAATTTTGGAGCCTATTGAGGATCTTGCGATTTGTCATTATATGGTCACTTCGTGATTATCTAATGTTTTGAAAATTATTAAGTCTTCTTCTAAGTGTCAAAGTCACTTGCTTATGCATGTTCAATTTTTGAAGAATTTACAGGTGCACTTATTTCGATGCAAGCTTACATAGGCACCACGCAACTCTTAAAGGTAAGACTTGTGCAATCACTAGTGACAGTGACTGCGCAATCCATAAGCACAGTGTACTATGAAACACATGTCGAAAATCAATGCACACTCTACATTGATAGTATCCCTCACTCTGATTGCAAATGTACTTCTATTTCAGTGGGTTTTATCAACTATCGCTTGGACACACCTTTATTTCCACAACTATGACATTCATGACTTTCATGTTTCCCTGCTTTCACTTTAACAAGTGTCATTTTCTTCTAATATTTGCTCTAGAATGTGTCTCTTTCACTTTATTTAAACCTTTTCAAGTGTATTTTACACTTTTCTCTTACTCTTGTAAGTGTCATATTTTGGCATGGTATGTGTCGCACATTGGGAAAGTGGAGTTATGGTTCATTTCAAGAGGAAACTTTGGTACCAATGGGTCCTATTTATCATATAGAAATGTATTTGTATCATTCCCAATTTTTTTGTACTGTCGTACTAGTGTCATCATTGTCGTTGCAAATTGTACCCTAAGTGTCACACTTGCAGAGTATTGTTTTGTCGCTGCATTAAGGGGATCGTGTTTTTTATGAGTGCTAAGTGTTCAATGTTGCGTTATCGGTTGCTCTGAGTGTGATCATTGTCAAGTCTTACCTTGGTCTCATATATGCTTCAATGGTTCAATACTTAGCCAAATGATGGAAGATCTTATGCCCAACCAACTTGATCTCACTCTGCCATCCTTGAACTGTGCATTGCACAGTGGCAATCCTCCAACATGCACCCTTACCTCTTATAACTACGCAATGTGTTGTTTCTGCCTCCCAAGGGCTGCACATTACACAATCATAGTGCTCAATCCTAGTCTCTTAACCTCCGCCACTGCGCAATCAAGCCTCCCTATCAGTCTCCTTATGTGCATTGCACAATCAAAGTATGCAGTCTGCCTCCCTGGCTCCTTGAAATGCGCAATGTACTGGCCTCCCTCTCTCTTGAACTACGCATTACGTAGTCCTAGTGGGAAAGCCTACCTCACTATGACCCTCAACTGCGCAACATTCCTTCTCAGGCCTTTAGTGCTACAAATTGCACAATCATAAGCCTAAACACCTCACTCCTAGCCTATGGAATTACGCACTGCACAATCCTTGATCCTTTCTCTTAGTCCAATACCCAATTCAAGTTCAATCGCTTATTTTTAGAATTTTTATGGTTGATGTCATATTTTCATGAGTGATTTCTGGTTTCAGGTATTATATCTTAACATGACAAGATGATGATTGAAGAAAATGAGAAGTAGACTATGCTAGAAGACATTCATGAAGCTATAAAGACAAGTTGATTATTGAACAAGAAGATGAAGGGGCACTATATTGTGATGGGAGTTGGGAGATCAAGATCATTGTAAAGACTCCATATCATTCACCCTTTGGAGGGTGAAGATGAAGAAAAAAGAAAATATTTCATGAAGATGAAGTACTGAGCATACCTCTCATGAAGATTAAAGACAAAAAAAAAGGAGTTGCTTGGGATTTCCATCTCATCATGAATTCCATGTAATCATTGTCAAGTTGTGACTTGTACCAATGTCATCGCAATGTCATGTGTATCCATGTGTCTTGCCATATCAATTGTGGATGTAATGATGTAATTATCAAAAGGAAAGGAAAAAATGTAATGTGTGGAAGTCCAAGAGTCATATGTGAAATATGAAAAGTTACATAGTCATATATGAACAAAAGAGTCTTTAGGAAAAGTCCAAAAGTCATATAGAAGTCCAAAGGTCACATTAGAAGTCCAAGAGTCATAAGGGTAACTCAAGAGTCATAGGGGATATGAAATGTAATTCCTATTATTATAAAAGAAACCTCATGACTCAAGAAAATGGCTTGTGGAGGCTTAATGTTCCACTATTGGAGCTAGTGGCTCGCCATTGTAACTGTGTAATTGGATCTTTCAACTAATAATTATAAGTCTTCTGATTGAACACATTTTAATGCATGTATTGTGAATATTGTAAGAATACTCTTTAGATGTTTACGATATATTTTTTGTTCATATGTACTAAGGAAATTTAACTAGTTCATTGGATTTGATACTTTAATGTTTGTTGTGTCTATGTGATCTATTTCACTAGATAACTAACGAATATTTCCTTGCTCTCCTGTGCCTCTCTTAGGGAAATAGTATTACTTTCCTTCTAGAGACTCACTCTTTCTCCCTTATTGTGAAAGTCTCCCTTTAGACATTGCAACTGGTGTTTCACAATGTCAACTTACTTGTTGACTTCAAAGGTTATGTGCTTACTCTCTTATGTTATTCATTACAGTTGAGACAAACATTTGAGTTATGGTGGTTGGTTCAATACTCTAGATGGGGCTCCTACTCCAAATGGTGTGAGGTCTAATTGGTACTTCACATCGGGAAGACCCCTTTGGTTGACGGATTCTAGCACTGTCAACAACAAGTTATTTAAACCATTATAAGAAATAATTAGAAAACAATGATTGGACTCAAGTTCGAACAAAAATAGAACATTCATGTGAATTTCCTTGACAAGTTATGATGGTGCCATTTTTATAAGCTTGAATATTTGATGTGAAAGATTAAATTCTCATTAAATCATAAGGGAGAGCATGTTCAACTCCTTGTCCATGGATTCTTGCACTCTCCAAAACCAAAATTCTAGATGTAAGCTTTATTTAGAGAGTATCCATCTTGATATTCAACGTTTTATAAGCATGATAAAAAATGATGGAATTGAACATAGATATAAATTTTAAAAATTCCTAAAATGGTATTTAAAAATAACCTTTTTTTGTCCCATATTATTCATTCAACCTATTGATAATAAGCAAGTCGACAAAAGATAAAAATATTTGAAATTCCTTTTTCAGCAATGATATGTATGTAGAATTTTAAAGCAATGATTTTTTGTATGATATTATTTGTTTTCTCTTAGCCCTTAAAAGTAAATAAGTGAGATACATTCATAGAAGGTCTCTTTACCCGTAGTTTGGTGGTTTGGCTTGGGACACTTCATGAAGATAACCTCATCTCTTAGATTTGTCTACACATGGGATGAGTGATTTACCATGGAGATGAAATGTTAGGACGATATTTGAAATTAGATGAGTGGATTAGCTACATATTAAAAATATGTGACATCTTAAAAAAAAATTTCCCCATAGTGTGATGGGTTTCATTGAGAGGCTCAATCAAAATAATTTCATTCATTAGATTTCTTTGGGGATGAGTAACATGCTCTAGAAATGAAATCTTGGGATGGGAATTGAAATTAGAAAATGGATTTGCTTTGGGTTATGTTGTCATTCCTAGAGACAACCTAGAGTTGTGATAGACCAGTGCCTAGGACATCTTATATAGCAAGGAGCATAGGATATAACAGAGGGAGTTATCAATAACAAGCTCTCATGCTATCTCTTGTAAAACAAGGAAAATTAATCTGAATGGGACCAAGACCTTCAGAAAATGACACAGAGACAGGGATATGGCAGAGGCAACATGCAAAACTCCAATATAAAAGCAACAGACAATTCAGAGACAACTTACTGCAAAGCGGGCCGATTCAGAAATACTTCACAGAAATAAGTTATCAGAAGGTGTATGTCGTGAATGAAATGTAGAGAAAATATTAGTTAACATTGAGCTGATATCCAGATACAAAATACCACCATGCATGGGCTTACCAATCTAAGAATCCATACATGACAGTAGCGTTTTAAAAACACCCTCCCAAAGAAACTAATATAGCAGAAACATGGTTTAGATGAATAGTGGAACATAATATCATGCATGAGCCATATTTAAAGCGCTTGACTGATCCGAGCATGGGAATCAACTAGGATGAATCCATACCAAAAATTAGTGAGCCACTCGCATTCCAAAACATGATACAGGAAACATGGATGAAATGAAATGATATATTAAAATAACACACAAGAGAAAGTTACAGACTGTGAAATACCAAAGACCATAATCCTCTTTAACAGATGGAACTCCTCCTCACTGAGACCCTATGGGCTCTGAGCCTTCATATAAAAGTTCTACAAAATGTATACAAAAAGCCTTTCATTGCATAATTTTCTGATAAAATCTGGAACCCTCAATAATCTGTTCTTCGGGGGTTTTATAGAGAAAAATAAAACTTAATAAATGAAGTAGGTGATGAACCATCAATTTGCTGCATCAGGACAAGATGGCGGAAACGTGCACGCCCATACTGCTCGATGAATTTGTGGTGCTATACGTTCTCTGTAGCCTGCTTTCTGAAATAATTGCACTGGGTGAAATTCTCTTCAGGAACACGGTATAGAGATAAAACCATATGAACATTCTGTCCTTTCCTGAAAGAAAATCCTGCTGAAATGAAACCTGGAGGGTATTGTTCCTTGTGCATGGTACTCTCTGTATTCTCAACTTGAATTAAGGCCTGAAACCTTCAATGCTGATCGTCGAATTCTTCTGATTTTCCACTGATACTCTCTGTCGCAACATTCATATCTTCACCTGCCCAATCTGCGCTTTGAATGTCCCTGGGAGGGTTTGACAGATTTTAATCCTGCTGCTTTAATGGAAGTCTTGTCGGTGTATCTTCCCGAGCCTTTCTTCATAATTCAGCTCTGAAACATGGTCTTTGACATGCTCTCTATCACAGAAATAGAGACTCTGAATCATGATAGTTTTCCGCCGCTCGTACTCTGCAAAAACACGCAACTTGGTCATGAAATCCATGCAAATGGAAGACTGGTTATGGGGGCGGAAGAAAAACAGCGCGACGGTGGTGGAACAGTGGTTTATGCGTAAAAACGGTGAAAAATGCAATGATACAGTGTATAATAGGGTTTGGTGTAGAAATGGGCGTGAGCCATTAGATCATGGTCCAGTGGAGGGGATCGACGACAGAGATTGATCCATGGAATGCTTTATGAACATTGGCGGAATGGATATAAAACTTTAAAATATAGTGCAAATATGAAAATTTGGACTATGGAAAAAATACAAAGGAGATACGTGAAATGCAATGGTAATGCGATGAGGTGGGACCCATATGGGACCGCAATCGGAAATCAGAGCGGGACAGTGGGATACACGTATGACAAACATTTTCCGATGCAATTGGAATAATCCTTTGTATAAATGAAATACAACTGAAATTCGGGTTTAACAAAGGAAAAAGGGGTTTTTGACATGAATGGCGGAGGGATCAAAAGGTGGGACCGAGGTTGCAATCGCAATCGCAGATCGGGAGCGGGGAGTAATCGCAATCTCATTAGGGGATGCGCGATGTGATCAATCGGAGGGGAAGGCGATCGGGAGATCGGGGATAAGGATTGCGATCGAGAGATCGGAGCGATCGAGGGATCGCAATCGGAGAGGTCAGCGGGGTGACACATAGAAACTTACGATTGCGATGATCAGGGGGAGATGTGACACGATCGATCGCATCGCAAATGTTTGCGATGATCGATCGGGAGGCTTAACATAAATGTTGCGATTGCGATTGGGGAGGAACTTGCGATTAACGCCTTAAGGGTCAGCGCTCGGTTTCATGGGGAAAAAGTTAAAGGCGCTGGCGGAAAAAGGGGCTGAGCCCTATTATAAAGTGGCAAAGTGAGTTTTTAGCCCATTCTAATACATTTTAAAGCTTAGGAAGGGGGACTTTGGAAAGGGGAGGGAAGAGGTGAAATAAGGAGTTTTGCAGAGGTATAAAGGGTAAATAAAGGCCCTTTGGAGCACAGCTTTTTTGCAGTCAGTGATGCTCATTGTCTCCAGAACAGCAGAGGGAAAGGGATTAATGAGCAAGGAACAGGAAAAGCTTCAAGGATGATGTCTTTCCAGAAGGAAACCATTACTTAAAAACTCAAAGACAGCTTGACCCCCCTGTTTGTTTTTCAAAAATTAGCAAGGGGCTAAGATGATCAACATTGGCTCCACCTGGGGACGACACGTTCATCCTTGGGCATGTCGAGAACTCTGCAGACCACCAGATCATCTTCTATGCAGACTCTATGCTTCAGCACTTCCACTTTTCATTTCATGATTCATCGCAACACTCATATTATTCAAATAAAGATAAAACAGAAAACTAATATACAATATAATACACCAGGCTGTCTTCCCCTGAATCAGAACTGGAAGTAGGGCTTTAGGAACTGACCATTTATAGGGGCATCAAGCATTTTTCCCTATAAATCCTCAAACCTAAAAGTGTTGTTGCCTCCTGGGTCCCATACTTTGCTTTGCTGGTGTCCATAAGTTGCATTATTCTTCAACTGCACACTTCTAGGTTTCCATATTTTACTCTGCAACTTGCCTCCAGGTATGCTTTCACATTCTGCTCTTGTTTTTCCTTTGCCAAAGTTTCTCTGCTTTCTTGCTGCTGTCTGCTGTTTCTGAGACACCTTCATCATTAGTCTTCTGATGCTTTCAATTTCTATGTCCAACCTTTATTTTTTCTGGAACTTACTTTGCCCACTGCTGCCTCCAGTTTCTGTTTCTGCCAATACTGTTGCTGTTAATGTCTTAAACATTACAGTCAATGTTGCCTCTTTTGCCAAAAATGTGGCTGCTTCCCAAGCTTCCTGAATATATCTTAGGATATCTCGCTCTGCAACATTCTCTCGCTCATCACCTGCATAGTTACCTTTAAAAAGTAAATTACCTTTTAATTCTCTAACTGCAGTAATATAATCATTCATTTCTCGTTGTGTACTAGTAAGCATATTTAAATTATGAAAACTAGTAACTACTTCTGCTTCTTTCGCAACTTCCGTCATTTTCACTTCAGTGTGTGCAATTTCATTCTCTTCTCTAAATGTTTTCAGCAAACAATTCAGCTGTCTATTCTCAAGCATCTCATCAATATGCTGCAAAATTGATTCAACATATTCCTCTTCTTCTTCCTTGAAAATCTTCAGTAATTGTCCTTCACCCTCTTGATTGCTTCTGGCAACCAAATCAAGTTCTTCAGATTCTGCACTTTCATCTTCTATCAGAATAGAATTCTGATTTTTTATCACTGTAGCAATTCTAAAATTCTGTCCTCCAGTCTTCTCTTTGTCCATCAGACACGTCAGCTTCTTCTTGTCATTATCAGTAATAACAAGTTCCCTCTCATGAGACATGATTGCCTCACCTTCCTTATTCTGCAACAATTCATCTGTATCCAAGACAACTCCAAAAGATGGATTATCTTCTGTAATACCTGTCAACACAACCAAATTGTCAGTTTCAAAATCATAAGACCCAATGGTCTTACTTGATGATTCGGTCACCAATTCTTTCCTCAGAAATCCTAAGTATCTTCCAAGACCCAGAAAGTATTCACTGTCTTCATTCCCTTGTATCTTCACATTCTGCAATCCCCAATTTTGAAATTGAGGTTCTCCCTCCTGCATTGAATCATGTTTATTCAGCATAATTTCCAACAATCCTATTTCTTCATTACATGGATTAAAGTCTTCCACAAAACTTTCCTCCTCCTTTCTTTGACTGTCCAGTGGTGTCAAATTTTCTCCATCATCAATAAAACCTTTGTCTGTGACTTTCTGGATTGTTGACTCCTTCTGTAGTGGTGCTTCCGTCTGGAGTGGCTCCTTTTCTTGATCTGGAGTAGGAGTCCTCTTTCTAGAAGTTTTGAGGTCATATCTTCTATTGAACTGTGCTTGCATGAAATCATTAAACTGTTTACAATAATGATCAATTTCTGCTTCTTCTGTGTCTCTGGTCCTTTCTTCTTCTTGCAATGAGCACTCAGCTCCATAATTTCCTTGCAAAGGGGATTCTTCTCCATCACTATTTGAAAAGGAAAGATTTACATCCTCCAGTCCATAGGCAGTGTCTTCAGTAAAATCATCTACTGGACCTTCCAGGTACAATGGGTGTGGTACTTGATCATGTTGCTCCTTTTCTTCCCTTGGAAATATTTGCAGGGGTGGTTTCCTATACTGAGGATTATAACCTCTGTTTGGAGCATTGTAGAAATTCTTGGAGGCTGAATTCTTGGCCTCCAGTTCAAGCTTGACCACTTTCTTAATCAGTTTGTTCATTTCATCCGTTCTGTCATTAGGTGAGTCTCTGTCTTGGTTAGAGGTAGATACCTCCTCTTTCCCCCTTCTTCTGGTATCTTGCTCAGATTTTCCCTTTGATTTTCCAGTGGAGGCAAAGTTTGCTTCCAACTCTAGTGCATCTGACTGAGCATCATCTAGAGTAGCAGGCTTTCTTTCTCTAAGAGAGAAACCAAATTCTGAATCAAAAGCTGCTACAAAAAAAACCTTAGCAGCAGTTTGATGAGGCTTCATATCAGCAGGAAGACTCAAATACAATTTATTAAATCTCTTGATAAATTTTGATACCCCTTCATTATGTCTTTTCTTGAGTGTATTAAACTCAGTAAGACATTGTCCATGATCTTTCTTCTCCCCCCATTTTTTGAGAAAAGTATCTTCCATATTATCCCAAGTGGTAATAGAACGACCTGCCAAAGTTTTAAACCATTTTTGAGCTTCACCATCAAGAGATTGCACAAACAGTCTTAAGACCACATCTAAATGTTCAACATTAAAGTTCTCTGCAAAAGAGCAGAAAGTCTCAAGATGTTTTTGAGCATCAATCTAATTTTCCCCATTGAATCTGGCCAAGATCTTCAGATAATCTTGGGGCATATCATTCAACACTTGGGGTAATGCCAGAGGAGCATATTTATTTAGCAAGAAGCCTGGAACATTTGCCATTGGAGGGGGTGGAGGTAGTGCAATAGTTTGATGAGTAAGAGGAGGAGGAAGAGGTAGAATTGGAGTATGAATAACAATAGGAATATACTCGACTGCCACTTGAGGGGTTGAGAGGAAAAAGGGTCTGTTAACAGCAGATACTTCGGTGACTTCCTTGACCTCTTCAACCTCAGGAGTAGGATGAAGACTGTCTTTAAATTGGACACCTCCTCGGGGTGGACTATCTGAATAGTAATTAGTATCTCCGACAATGGAGTCAGGAATTTGCAATTGAGAATCTTGAGAGTAGGAGGAAGGAAAGTCTTCTTGAGAGGATTCGGGAATATCAGAATGGAATGATTTTCTTTCCCTCCAATTTCTTCTATGTATGATATTTTCAGGGTCAGACACTGAAGGTGTCTTTGGTTTAGACGTATCTGACCTCAGGTGTGGCTTACGAGGAGCCAGGACTGAAAATAGATTTATCAAATGAACAAGTGTGGAGTCGCCAAGGTGAGGGATCTACAACTCCCAACTCTCTGTGCTCACCTACTTAGGGAGTGAATATGATTTGTCAAGGCCCAGGGATTCTGATTTTCTTAACTTCAGTCCCCGGCAACGGCGCCAGAACGATGTTGTCATTCCTAGAGACAACCTAGAGTTGTGATAGACCAGTGCCTAGGACATCTTATATAGCAAGGAGCATAGGATATAACAGAGGGAGTTATCAATAACAAGCTCTCATGATATCTATTGTAAAACAAGGAAAATTAATCTGAATGGGACCAAGACCTTCAGAAACTAACACAGAGACAGGAATATTACAGAGGCAACATACAAAACTCCAATATAAAAGCAACAGACAATTCAGAGACAACTTACTGCAAAGCGGGCCGATTTAGAAATACTTCACAGAAATAAGTTATCAGAAGGTGTATGTAGTGAATGAAATGTAGAGAAAATATTAGTTAACATTGAGCTGACATCCAGATACACAATACCACCATGCATGGGCTTACCAATCTAAGAATCCATACATGACAGTAGCGTTTTAAAAACACCCTCCCAAAGAAACTAATATAGCAGAAACATGGTTTAGATGAATAGTGGAACAAAATATCATGCATGAGCCATATTTAAAGCGCTTGACTAATCCAAGCATGGGTATCAACTAGGATAAATCCATACCAAAAATTAGTGAGCCACTCGCATTCCAAAACATGATACAGGAAAGATGGGTGAAATGAAATGATCTATTTAAATAACACATAAGAGAAAATTCTGTTGTGAAATGCAGACACGAAAATGTCTTTGAGATGGAACTCTCCTTTGAGACCCTATGGGCTCTGAGCCTTCATATAAGAGTTCTACAAAATGTATACAAAAAGCCTTTCACTGCATAATTTTAGAGTAAAATGCGGAACCCTCGACTAATGCATTCTTTGGGGGTTTTATAGAGAAAAAGAAAACTTAATAAATGAAGTAGGTGATGAACCATCAATTTGCTGCATCAGGACAAGATGGCGGAAACGTGCACGCCCATACTGCTCGATGATTTTGTGGTGCTGTACGTTCTCTGTAGCCTGCTTTTTGAAATAAATGCACTGGGTGAAAGTCTCTTCAGGAACACGGTATAGAGATAAAACCATATGAACATTTTATCCTTTCCTGAAAGAAAATATTGCTGAAATGAAACCTGGAGGGTATTGTTCCCTGTGCATGGTACTCTCTATCTTCTCAACTTGAATTAAGGCCTGAAACCTTCAATGCTGATCGTCGAATTCTTCTGATTTTCCACTGATACTCTCTGCCGCAACATTTATATCTTCACCTACCCAATCTGCACTTTGAATGTCCCTGGGAGGGTTTGACAGATTTTAACCCTGTTGCTTTAATGGAAGTCTTGTCGGTGTATCTTCCCGGGCCTTTCTTCATAATTCAGCTCTAAAACATGGTCTTTGACGTGCTCTCTATCACAACAATAGAGACTCTGAATCATGATAGTTTTCCGCCGCTCGTACTCTGCAAAAACACACAACTTGGTCATGAAATCCATGCAAATGGAAGACTGGTTATGGGGGCGGAAGAATAATGGAGCGGCAGTGGTGGAACAGTGGTTTATGCGTAAAAACGGTGAAAAATGAAATGATACGGTGTATAATAGGGTTTGGTGTAGAAATGGGCGTGAGCCATTAGATCGTGGTCCACTGGTGGGGATCGACGGTGGAGATTGATCCATGGAATGCTTTATGAACATTGGCGGAATGGATATAAAACTTTAAACTATAGTGAAAATATGAAAATTTGGACTATGGAGGAAATACAAAGGAGATACGTGAAATGCAACGGAAATGCGATGAGGTGGGACCCATATGGGATCGCAATCGGAAATCAGAGCGGGACAATGGGATACACGTATGACAAACATTTTCCGATGCGATTGGAACAATCCTTTGTATAAATGAAATACAATCGAAATTCGGGTTTAACAAAGGAAAAAGGGGTTTTTGACATGAATGGCGGAGGGATCAAAAGGTGGGACCGGGGTTGCAATCGTAATCGCAGATCAGGAGCGGGGAGTAATAGCAATTGCATTAGGGGATGCACGATGCGATCAATCGGAGGGGAAGGCGATCGGGAGATCGGGGATAAGGATTGCGATCGGGAGATCGGAGCGATTGGGGGATCGCAACCGGAGAGGTCAGCGGGGTGACACATAGAAACTTACGATTGCGATGATCGGGGGGAGATGTGACGCGATCGATCGCATCGCAAATGTTTGCGATGATCGATCGGGAGGCTTAACATAAATTTTGTGATTGCGATTGGGGAGGAACTTGCGATTAGCGCCTTAAGGGTCAGCGCTCGGTTTCATGGGGAAAAAGTTAAAGGGGCTGGTGGAAAAAGGGGCTGAGCCCTATTATAAAGTGGCAAAGTGAGTTTTTAGCCCATTCTAATGCATTTTAAAGGTTAGGAAGGGGGATTTTGGAAAGAGGGGGAAAGAGGTAAAATAAGGAGTTCTGTAGAGGTATAAAGGGTAAATAAATGCCCTTTGGAGCACAGCTTTTTTGCAGTCAGTGATGCTCATTGGCTCCAGAACAACAAAGGGAAAGGGATTAATGAGCAGGGAACATGAAAGGCTTCAAGGATGATGTCTTTCCAGAAGGAAACCATTACTTAAAAACTCAAAGACAGCTTGACCCCCCTGTTTGTTTTTCAAAAATTAGCAAGGGGCTAAGATGATCAACAGGTTACATGTTAAAAATATGGGATGTGTACTTTCTGTCAATTGAATTCCCCATGTGTTATACAACCATCTCACAAAATAGAAGAAACCTCATTTACAATACATAAATGAAAAATTATTGGATGATTCAAATGAAAAAATCTACTTTCTATATATAGGAGTCTAAGGGGTCCCAATATAATCAGATCCTACATAACAATAATAATGTAAGGGCACAAAAATAACAACAACGTGCTTCTATGGGGCATAATAATAACAATATAGGGACTACGTGGGCACAACAATAACAATAAGGGGGCTACACTAACAATATGAATAAGGGGCTACACTAGTATTATAGAGACTTAACATTCCCCTCTCCTTCAAAAAATTGTTGTCCTCAACGCTTGAGTAGTTATGGATGCTTCTGTATAAAATTATCATCCCCCCATGTGGAATCTTCAATGGGTAAGTTCTTCCACTTGATGAGATACCTTGAAATTGATCGATTTCATAGCTGTAGAGTTCTTGTTTCTGTGACTGCTTCAGGTTCCAATATTATTTTTCCTTCCTCGTCAAGTTCTGGCAATATTGTTGAACTGAGAGCTTGTCACCTATAACCTTCTTTAAGCATGAAACATGGAAAACTTGGTGCACTCGGGAAGATGCAGGAAGCTCCAATTTGTATGCCATAGTACTGATATTTTTCACCACCTTATAAGGACCATATTACTTTGGAGATAATTTATTATCCTTCTTAGCTTGCTTGAGGGATATTTGTTTGTATGGTTGTGGCCATAAAACTACCCATTTGCCTACATCAAAACTTCTTTCGCTGCGATGTTGATCTGCTTGTTGTTTCATTCGATTATACGCCAAAGTGAGGTTATCCTTTAAGAGTTGGATATCTTTTTGTTGATGCTCGATGTGGTCTTCCACTACTTAAACCTTACAATTTCCTATTAAATATGATGTGATGGATAGTGGATGATATCCATAAAGTGACATAAATGGGGTCATTTTTTCTGCAGTATGGAAGGAAGTGTTATACCACCATTCATCCAGAGGTAACCGCTTGACCCATTGTTTTTTTTATCAGATACAAAGAAATGAATATATCCTTTTAAACATTGTTCACTATCTCAATTTTCCCATCAGATTGAGGATGATAAGATGAGCTATGAGCTAGTTGAGTAACCAAACAAGAAAATAATTTCGTCCTAAATTTTTCAGTGAAAATGGGATCTCTGTCACTTACAATTATCTTTGGGTTTCCATGTAGCTTTTGAATCGTTTCCATAAATGCAGTAGCAATTGTACTGGCTTTAAATGGATGAAATAATTCACAAAAGTGTGCATACTTGGTAAGTCTATCAACTACCACCATGATGACACTCTTTCCTTTGGAATTGGGTAAACTTATGATAAAATCCATGGAAACCTCCTCCCAGCACTGACTTGGAATGGATAAAGGTTGTAGAAGACCCGGGGTTTTAACTATCTCAACTTTATTTTTTTGGCAGACCAAACCTTCTACCACAAACTTTTGAATATCAGATTTAAGGCCATGCCAAAAAAATTCTTTGTTGACCCTGTGGCAAGTTTTTAAAATTCCCGAGTGTCGTCCTAAGGGAGAGGTGTACAATTCAAAAATAATATTTTGTTTTAGTTGGGAATTGTTACAAAGATATAAGCGATATTTGTACCATAATGAATAATTTTTCCAACTAAATGTATCAGATGTACTGGGATCTTGCTACAACTTTTGAGTTAGTGTCCACACTTCTTCATTCTTCCATTCCTCCCTTGCTTCGGTTATCCAATCTGGTTGGATAATAGAAATGGCACAAATCAATGCTTCCTCATCCTCATCCTTTCTTGAGACTGTATCTACAACAACATTTATCTTCCCTTTTTTGAAGATGATTTCAAAGTCATAACCCAACATAGTTGTGAACCATTTTTGCTACTCTTCTGAAGACAGTCTTTGTTCCAAAAATTATTTAAGACTATCATGATTTTTTTTACCTTGAAGTGTCTTCCCATTGGGTAAGGTCGCCATTTCTTTACTGCATGTAGTATTTCCAACATTTCCTTCTCCTAAATAGGATTATGTATCTACTTTCCTTTGATTGGATGACTTTTAAAAGCAATGGGTCTTCCTACTTGCATTAAAACAACACCAATTCCATTTCCCGAGGCATCACATTCCACGATAAATGACGCAACCTTAGCTGTAGTTACTTAAATTTTATGCATATAAAAATGCACATCTTGTTATGCCCAGGAAATTCTTATTTCCGAATTGATTCTTTCCATCAATTATTTCAACGAAAACATATACTAGCACATAATACTTTGCTTAATTTACTATGTGCACTTTCCATCCATGACATAAATGTTTTGACCTTGGTTAAAAAACCCAACCATTATCATTATACATATATGACAACCCAACCATTATCATTATACATATATGACTTATCCTTCCGTTTTACTTCTATTATATAATTCTTATATAATAGATCCCTCAAACATTACAAACGACATAACCTTTGTTGACTTACCTTTCTGTCAAATTTTTATTACTTTGCACAGACACCAAGGCTAATTAAATGCTTCACTTGTGCGAATATCATTGATTCAACCTTACTTCTAATCCGATGGATATCACGCCATCTATCCTGCGTTTTATCAATGCCAGATCTGAGGACAATTAACTGCCATCGATCCATTTAAGATTCGACTATCTTCATCATATCGCATTTTAATTGAACTGGTGTTTAACGTGTTGAAGCCTATGCAAAATAGTTGGTTTTTGATATGCCAAGTGTCACCCCACAACCACTATCACATTCATCCATTATTTACCACTTACCATTTCTCACTCGTGCAAATACCACTTACTAGTTTTGTAAAACCATTTCACTGTTCTCTGAGCTATCAATTTATGATTTCCGTCTTCAAACAGCTTCCTCCTTTTGCAATCATTTTTGCATGTCGATATATACTTGCATTTTTCACTAAATTCCCTTGTTTCAGAAATATTCAAAGGACCATTTCAGCATCACGCCCTTGATGAAATATCTTTCCCCAATCAATTTGCTGTTACAGTGTTTTGGACTGAATTGTGTTCATTCTTCGCAAAAGCCCTTACTTCGAGAAGGAATAGGTTCTATATCTGTATCATCAAAACTTGTTTCACAAATTCCATAAAAATTTTGTATATGAAACCTTGGTCCATATAAATAAGTCAACTTATATTATTCAAAAAAATGAAGTGCGTATTCTTTTCCAGAAACTAAAGCCGGAGTAACAGTCAAGATTTTTTTTAAACACATACGCAACTTCAACATGGTTATTAATTTCATATAGACTTTGGCAATTTCAAACTAGTTACTACAGTTTCCATAGATGATGTCGTTTATTCAGACATTCTGCCCAATATTCACAATTCAGAATGGAATTTCTTGAAAACTATAACTTGGATGTACAATAATGGAAATCCATTTAATTTTGCAAAATTTCACTTACAAACGTAAATATTGTGTCAAACTCTGATTTATCACACAATTATATTTCATTCAAACAATGCATGCTTAATAATCCAACAAACTATTTCTCTTTCAATATGATGCAGAAATTAAGTGAATACATACACATAGGAGTTGATTTAAACAAAGTTCTAACTGAATCAAACAAACTCAGAAATCGAGTCTCTATACAAATACTCAATATTTACATAGGAATTTTCTTTTGGCCTGATATTCAATCAGTGGCCTCTTTCTTCTTACTGCCTGTAGGTTTCCAATCAAAAATCTACCTCTCTACTTGAATTTCTCCACCTTTGAGGCTTATAATTTATACAAATGGTTCTGAAACCAATTATGGTTTCAGATCCTTTATCTTCTCAACAACTCCTAAGAATCCTCTAAGTCCTCATTTGACTCAACTAATCCCTAAGGATCCTCTCTCATCCCCAAATTCATGAAACCAATCTTAATTTAGGATTTACAATTAGTTCCCAAATCTACTAATTCCTAATTCTCTCATGTTCTCCAACATTCGAGAACATTTACAAAAATCCTCTCAAGATTTTAATTAATTATATTTTAAAATATTAAAATCACTCAACTCCAATCAAATCATTTCATAAGAATCCAATTTCTTGGAAAATACAAGACCCCCTATGTCTACTAAATTACAATAAAATTGTTGAGCCAGATGCTTCTACATCAATAAAGCTTTTTTGTGAAGTCTGGCGTAGCTAAGACTGGTGCTTAGCACATTGCCTCTTTAAGATGTTCAAAGGCCTTAATTACTTCCGGAGTCCAAGAAAATGCATCTTTTTTTTAGTAATGTTGTTAGAGGTGTTGCTATTTTCCCATAATTCTTAACAAACTTGCGATAATACCCTGTTAAACTGATAAATACTTGCAGATTCTTTATGGTTGTGGGGATTTTCCATTCCTTGATGGATTTAATTTTGTTAGGGTCTACCTTAACACACTCATGAGATACAATATGACCTAGATATTCCACCACCTGTACTCCAAAGAAACATTTGAAGGTTTTTTCATATAATTGTTTCTCCTACAATATTTTGAGCACCCTATCAACATGTTGAACATGATCCTTCCAAGACTTGTTGTAGATTAGTATATCATAAAAAATACTTACACAAATTTTCTAAGGAAGGGTTTGAAAATGGAATTCATCAACCCTTGAAATGTAGAAAGTGCATTGGTAATGCCAAAAGGCATGACCAAAAATTCATAATGACCCTCATGAGTTCTAAATGTTTTTTTCAGAAAGTCTTCAATCTTAATTCTAATTTGATGATATCCTGAATGGAGATCCAACTTGTTCAAGTAAATTTATCCATGTAATTCATTCAAATTCATCAATGACATGAATGGGGAATTTATCTTTAATTGTGAGCTTGTTGAGCTCCCTATAATCTGGACACATGCACCATGATCCATCCTTCTTGTGCACCAATACTACTGGAGCACAGAAAGAACTTTGACTGGGTTGAATTATTACTGGCCTCTAGCATTTTTGCAATCATACATTCAATTTTTCTCTTTTGGGCATAAGGATATATGTAAGGCCTGATGTTTGGAGGAACACTTCCTGGAATCAAATGAATAGAATGATCATGATCACGAATAGGTGGGAGGAATTTGAGAGTCTCAAATACCTTGGAATGATTGTCCAAGAATTTTTGGAGCTATGGAGAAATAGATGATTTTAATGTTTAAAACTCTAGTGAGAAAAATTGTGCAATTACGCCTCGTTGTTCTTTCTTTAGAAGCTTTGTCATGCCATTAGAGCTGATTATCTTTCCTGGTTTCCCTGCGATACCCCTTAATTTAACTTCCTTTCCTTCCCAATAAAATTCCAAGAAAATTTCTTGAAAATTAAAAGTTATCATACCCAAATATTGTAACAATTGAACTCCTAGTACAACATCAGCACCACCCATTGGAATGGAAATATTTGGGATATTCCATACATATTCCTCCATGGTTAGCTTAATATTATAACACTTTCCAGAGAAATTTATAATTCCTCTATTTGCAACCATAACTTGACACTCTGGTGCTTAATATAGGAAGCAATTCAATTCCTTGGGTATCTTAAAATGAATAAAATTTTGTCTACTACCTGAATCAATCAACACTATTACCTTTTTCTTCTTGATATTTCCTTCTATCTTGAGAGTTTGAGGAGTGGTAATTCTTGCCAATGCATTACAAGGTATGGTTTGATTCATTTCTTCTTTCTCTAACGCCGGTTCCTGGTGTATATCCTATTCTTTTGAAGTTTCTTTTTCATTTTCTTCCTCCTCTTCACAATCTATGCAAAATAATTTATTCTCAGTACACTTATGACCTTTAGTGTATTTTCTATCACAACGGTAACAAATCCATTTTTCTCTTTTTCTTCCAAATGTTGTGGTATCAACCTTCTAGGTTGTGGAAGGCTAGGAGTAGCAACACTTCCATCTTTATAGTTGTGAGTGGTAGGCTTCCTTGTTGCCATGATTTTGCTTTCATTTTTTCTTTCCAACCTGAATTCCTTCTACAGTGTATTAGGTTCCCAAAGGCGAACCTCATGTTGGATGTTATCCTTTAAAGTCCATATGAATACGTCATTCCTATATTCTTCTGGAATATTATTTACCCTTATATTCAATTTTTTGGAAGTCCTCAATGTGCTCCATCATTGAACCCTTTTGTTTGAGATTTATCAATTGGATAAAGAAGGTGTTTCACTTTGTATCCTCATAATGTGCTATCATTTCCTCCGTAAAAATTGACCAAGTGACAAGTGGTTTAGGATAACAAAGCCATCGATACCATACAAATTTAATGTGTTCTAAATATAAAGTTGCAATGCGTACCTTTTGTGTGTTGCATATTATGGAGATCAAAGTATTGCTCCATTTGTAGTATCCATGTTACCAGATCCTTGCCATCAAACTTCCTCGTATTGATCTTTGGAATATGGTGGGCCTTCAATACAATGATAGAAGCTATGGAATCATGATTAATATTTTTTTTGTTCTCATCATGAGTTTCATCTAATACCTTTTCACCATTAGAAATCATTTACTATGGCAACTTTTTCAAACCTTCCATCAAACCTTCCATTTTTTCTTCCATCTTAGCTCCCATACCTTCTATTTTAGCTTCCATTTCATTTTTTGGTTACTCTTTGCGAGAGCGAAATTTGTTGCATTTGGTCTCGTAATTTTGATATATCATGTTTTAATTCTTCTTCTTCATGTGTCATAGTAGAGCTTTCTGAGGGCTTAATAGGTGTGAAATTATTTTTGGGAGGCATTTTAGAACCCAATACTGATATCAATGCTTCAATATGCCTTTGGAATCACTTCAAACTAATTTTTCAAACAAAAGTTATGCAATTTAAAAAAAAAATACACAACTTTTTCTTGCTTTTGAGGAGCTTGATATTGAACCTGATTTATCTCTATGATTTCGGATCCTTAAGATTTATACATTGGCACTGTAGTAGCCCTATGAGTCTTCTTTCCAAATCCACATGTCAGACCTAACTTGGGTTCTTTAAGATAAATTTATTTATGATCTCCCACAATGACCTAATTATGGACTGGTTCAATAGAGAGAATTTCTACGGCGTGCCACGTGTCACTGTTTTGACCTTCGGCCCTAAAATTTATACACAAGCAACTAAAATCCGTGAAATTTCGGTCACTTTTATAAAATTCAAATCCGATGTCTGAAACGAAATTGATGATGGTTTTCCCTCGGTCACCTGTTTGTGATCTGAAAATGGAAGGTACTTGAAAAGGGTGCAAGGTATCCATTTTCGATTATGTAAATGAGTGCAAAAATACTCTAAGTTTAAATCTGAAAATGTGAGAACTTCATATTTCTAATACAGAGATAGACTGTAGGGGCATTTATTGGATATTTCACCTTTCAAAGAAAGGATGAATCCAGAGGCTACCTGGCCCTCTTACAGAATCTGCCTAAATAAATAATAGAAGTAAACACTCAGATTTAATTAAAATGATCTTGCTTTAAACTTGACATTATGCGGAATTTTAGCTTGCAAATGGTGTATGTCTTTTCACTGTTTATGTATCTTAAGTGTAATTGTTTTTGCTGAAACTTAACATGGGTATCAGCAACAATATTCAGAAATATAATATCAAAACATAACAGAAATATAATATAGGAGTTCACCCCAACTCTTGGGCTACATCTCCTGGATCAAGCCTCCCAAAATGGGCTTGTCCTCTTGTATTAAAAGCTCTCAAATGCAATACAAGATTATAAGTGTCTCAATAGACAAATCTGAATATACAAACTGATTCATAAGGCAGGAAAAAGCTAATAATGCCTTTTCAAATTGACTAAACAGTGATAGATTACCATAAACAGTGATTTCTTCATCAATGTCCTACTGGTGCTTTGAACTTCTTTGCAACTTTTCAAGATGTATAAGTCCTCAAATGCCTCTGAAAACTCTTCCAATGGCTTCAGAAGGTCGAAATTATCTGAAATAGAGCTTTGGTTCACCTCAAACTGATAACCACAACTCAAAATAGCTTAAACCCCAAAATGGCCATGGTGGCCCTGAAAACTCTCCTAAAGGTTTTCAGCCTCTGAAAGTCTTCAAACAGAGCTAAGACCTATTTAAATGGCTATGGAATGTAGGAAATAGTCGAAAATGACTTTTGGTTCACCAAAAAAGGTTAACCACAACTCAACCAAACTCAAAACCTAAAATGGCCCTAGTGGCTCAAAACGCTTCTCTGAAGCTAAATAGGATGAAAATGAGCTCCAATGGCTCTGAAACCTGTGCCATTGAGTCCAAAATTCTGATTACATATGAAATCAAAAAAAATTTCGCTCCAAAAGGTTGAAGAATGAGAAAGTTATGACCAAAACAACTTTGCCCCAATTTCCTCCACTAAATGTGGGGCAACTGCCAGTTAACTCCACTAAAAGTGGAAGTCCGCCTAAATTTGGGAGCGCCTCCAGAATCTCCGCCATATTAAACTCCACTTTTTTTTGAGCGCGCTCCACTTTTTTCATATCTTCTGTCTGTCTTTTTTTTTAGCAAAACAAAAACACATTGAAAAATGGATTCTTCAAGAGATTTCAGCAGTCTTTTCACTTCCCTTTTTGGTAGTGGAAAAGTTGAAATCTCACAATAGGTTTGAATATCTCTTTGATCTGGCAATGAGTACCATGACTCGATTTCTTCTCATACCAACAAGAGTACTATGACTCAATTTCTTCTCATACCAGCAATAATTGACAATGTAAAATGCATCCCAGTCATTTCAATCTTGATTTCTTGAATGTTCAACAACCATCCAGTCATTCCCACCACTATATTGTCACAAAATTATGAGAACTAGCAATTACAAGCTCCTGTCAATCAATGTCTTTAAACTCCACTTAACTGAAGCTTAATTAAATATTAAACTTGAGATTAGGCTCCTTAAGTGCTCTTAACATTAAGCTCCCACACTGGTCATATGATGAGGTTCCATGCGAGGAGGGCTGGCCCCTCCGTGCTTCGCCGGACCCACTCCACTAAAAGTGCAATAACTTCTTCATATGGTGTCCATTTTTCGAACCGTTTGCGGCGCCGGAATCAGGAAGACAAGACCTATGCAACCATCTTGGTTTAAATCAATTTTGAGAAATTTCATTTTTGAGCTTTTTCCCAAGCTCAGATTTGAGCTCCTGATCACACCTCCCAAATGAGAGGCTTTTGGTCCCCAAAAGCTTACTGAAATGAAGAACTGAACTGTAGTACAGAAAATGAGAGAATAAAAATCCTCTTCTCTTCAGCCCTTCAAACACTTTTGCCTTACAAAGCAAGTGAATTTGAACCACAAATGAAAAGAAATCGACATTTCCCTTCTTGAATGCGCTTGTCCACAACTGTCCACAACTGACTTTCTTGAACTCACAGAAATTTCTGGCGAGAAATTTACAGAATGAAACTGTACAACGCTGCCTTGATCAATGATCTAAGGTGGTTCAAAACAACAAGATATTACAACATAAAATACATGCATACATCCGAAATTTGCATATGTACAAAAGGAGTACGTCTTACTGTGTCAAGAAGTCCATCCACTTCTCACCAAGCCACTTCCATGGCGAATTTTGCTACTGCAACTTTTCCTCATGTGAAACTTCCCTTTCCACATCAATAATGGAATCCATGATTCCACCTTCGCCAATATTTTTGTCCTCTTGCTGCATGTGCGTGGGACGACGAGTTGGATGCAAAGTCCAACAATGAGAGACAACATGTCCCTTCTTTTGGAAAAAAGTGCAAATCATATGCACCTTCTTTGAAGGTAGTCTTTGCTTCATCTGCTTCTTGTGTGCCTTCTTCCTCATCCAGCATCTCGAAACATGATGGTTAAATCAACCACAAAATGTGCAACAAAACTTCTTTTCATTTGAACAAGAAAAAATATCATTATTTGTTGAAACATAATCAAATTGATCATGTGAATGATTATACCTCTTTTGCTGCATGGAATGTCCATCTTCTTGCTGCAATGAAGGCTTAAAACAATGGTAAGGAAGATTGCCATCATGACATTGATGTAATTGAGAACTTGGGAGAAATGTTCTCTTCAAATTTGCATCACATTCTTGAATGCATGTGCTCAAAGCTTCGCCATTAAGTTGCTCATAGCCAAGACCAATATTCTTGGGACGCTCCACAACACAAATAGGCTCAACAATGCCTTGTGCATGCTTGCCCAAACCTTTTCCTTCTTCATAGCCCATTTTCAACATCAATTTGGACCCAATACCTCTTGTATGCCTTTCAAACGAACCAACACACTTTTCAATAGAGGAAACTGAAGACAAATCAGACTGATTTACCTCATGATTTACATCTTGAAGATGAGGTATTTTCTTGGACAAAGCTTCTTGAGCTTGAAGAAGCTGCAACTCCATATCATGCAATCTTTGAATAATGGCTTCTTTCTCTTCCTGCATAGCTAGCAATTGTGCACGAAGTTGAACACTTTCCCTTTGATCCTCAAGGAGAATCTGCACCATATCCTTCACCTTAAAGAACTCATTCTTCATGTCATCATTGAAGAATCTCGTGAAGGAGGAAACTTCACTTGTAGAAGAAGTTGACATTATGTAAATGTTCAAACAACCAAAAGGAACTTCCAAAGAAAAGTCCTCAAAGCTTTCAATCAAACGACAAGCTTTTAGCCAAATGTCAGTAAAGACCCCTTCTCATTCAAGCAGCCATAAAACACAAACTATTGGAGTTTGTTTTCCAAAGATAATCTTGAGGTAAATTGGGTAAGGAAAATAGTCTTCAATCCTTTCCAAGACTTAGCTAACAACAACAATCCTTCCGACTCAAGAAAACTCATACATGCAACCATTTTGCAACCAATAAAACAGTAAATCTCTTACACTGTTTTAAAAACTTTTGCACAACAACAATGTTCAACCCGAGCTCTGATACCATCTGATCTGAAAATGGAAGGTACTTGAAAAGGGTGCAAGGTATCCATTTTCAATTATGTAAATGAGTGCAAAAATACTCTAAGTTTAAATATGAAAATGTGAGAACTTCATATTTCTAATACAGAGATAGACTGTAGGGGCATTTACCGGATATTTCACCTTTCAAAGAAAGAATGAATCCAGAGGCTACCTGGCCCTCTTACAGACTCTGCCTAAAGAAATAATAGAAGTAAACACTTAGATTTAATTAAAATGATCTTACTTTAAACTTGACGTTATGCAGAAATTTAGCTTGCAAATGGTGTATTTCTTTTCACTGTTTATGTATCTTAAGTGTAATTGTTTTTGCTGAAACTTAACATGGGTATCAAAAAAAATATTCAGCAATATAATATCAAAACACAACAGCAATATAATATAGGAGTTCACCCCAACTCTTGGGCTACATCTCCTGGATCAAGCCTCCCAAAATGGGCTTGTCCTCTTGTATTAAAAGCTCTCAAATGCAATACAAGATTATAAGTGTCTCAATAGACAAATCTGAATATATAAACTGATTCAGAAGGCAGGAAAAAGCTAATAATGCCTTTTCAAATTCACTAAACAGTGAAAGATTACCATAAACAGTGATTTCTTCATCAATGTCCTGCTGGTGCTTTGAACTTCTCTGCAACTTTTCGGGCTGTATAAGTCCTCAAATTCCTTTGAAACCACTTCCAATGGCTTCATAAGGTCGAAATTATCTGAAATAGAGCTTTGGTTCACCTCAAACTGATAACCACAACTCAAAACAGCTCAAACCCCAAAATGGCCATGGTGGCCTTGAAAACTCTCCTAAAGGTTTTCGGCCTCTGAAAGTCTTCAAACAGAGCTAAGACCTATTCCAATGGCTCTGGAATGTAAGAAATAGTCGAAAATGACTTTTGGTTCACCAAAAAAGGTTAACCACAGCTCAACCAAACTCAAAACCCAAAATGGCCCTAGTGGCTCAAAAAGCTTCTCCGAAGCTAAACAAGCTGAAAATGAGCTCCCATGGCTCTGAAACCTATGCCATTGAGTCCAAAATGTTGAGAACATACGAAATCAAAAAAAAAAATCGTTCCAAAAGGTTGAGTAATGAGAAAGTTATGACCAAAACAACTTTGCCCCAATTTCCTCCACTAAATGTGGGGCAACTGCCAGTTAACTCCACTAAAAGTGGAAGTCCACCTAAATTTAGGAGCGCCTCCAGAATCTCCGCCATATTAAAATCCACTTAAACTGAAGCTTAATTAAATATTAAACTTGAGATTAGGCTCCTTAAGCGCTCTTAACATTAAGCTCCCACACTGGTCATATGATGAGGTTCCATGGGAGGAGGGCTGGCCCCTCCGTGCTTCGCCGGACCCACTCCACTAAAAGTGCAATAACTTCTTCATACGGTGTCTGTTTTTCAAATCGTTTGCGGTGCCGGAATCAGGAAGACGAGACCTATGCAACCATCTTGGTTTCAATCAATTTTGAGAAATTTCATTTTTGAGCTTTTTCCCAAGCTCAGATTTGAGCTCCTGATCAGTTTGAGATTGAATTCTAGAGGCTGCAAAAATCCTAATTTCCTTAGATCATATCTCTGAAAATATAGCGAAAAATGCTATGAAATTCCGACACTAAGTTCACCAAGATTTCGAATCCATGTGGTTTCAATTTCAATTTCTGAAGCTTCGTAGAAAATAGTTACAGCGAAAATTCCAAGATGACATGTTTTAAGAAGAAAAACCCTAGAATCCAAAGCTCTGATACCAAATTTTATGCAACCAGCTCACAAAATAGAAGAAAATATAGATCAAAGACTTAAAAATTATCCACTTTTAGGGGAAACCTCCTCTACAATACATAAATGAACAATTATTGGATGATTCAGATGACAAAACCTACTTTATATATATTGGAGCCTAAGGGGTCCCAATATAATCAGAGCCTACCTTTTGATATTCAACAAGATGATGAGCTTAGTGAAAAGAGTCGCCTTCACTAAGTGGGCCCGCAGGCTATTTTTGGCGCAAGTCTATTTTTAGACTATGTCTATTTTTAGACATGGTGATCATATTTTAGAAGTTGCAGGACACTATTTGTGGATGGTTGGAAAAGTTAGAAAATAGATGAAATTCCATTTTTAGAATATTGGGCGAAGTCTATTTATAGATCATCGATCTAAAAATAGAAGTGTCGATTATTATTAGCTCTTAATAATAATCTGACAATAAACAACAACTTATTCTCTTGGAGCACTTAGTTTCAGTGCAAATATTTTGCAAATCAGTGGGCTGAAGGAATTACGCAATTCTTAGGGTTTACTGGTTGTTCATGCATGGAGGGCTCAGTTAGAACTGAAGTGGCAAAGTTATGACAGAGTTGGAAGAGTAGTTCATGGAGTTGTTATTCAGTTTAACTCAGTTAATGGAGTTAAACTTAGTTGATCTAGTTGTATCTAGTCTAACTGAATGATACACTAGTGAGAATGGAGTGAATTAATTAGTTAATTAATTCACAAATAATAACTCATTAATCAACTGAACAATACAATAGTTAACTATAATGCATGTCAGTTCCAGTGGAGACCCAATGGAGAGATAGGTGAAAGGGAAAGATGGACTATCTGTTGTGACTATAGTGATGCATTGATTGCACCACATACACATTGGAGTTTCCAATGAGGATTTCACAATCAAGGCAAGTGTAATTCGAATTCATTCTGAGCTATTCTTCAGTAGGGATTGCGTAGTGGAGGCAAGCTATTAGGAGGCAAGAAATTGCTGCATGACACTGTGTAATGAATCTATATTGTACTGAGAACTTGATGTACTAAGCTTTGTATGAGATTGTTACATGATCTCCATGATACATAATATATGATAGTTGGGGTTTTCAACTTCAAGTTTTCCTATTAAACAACTGTGTTATGTGCGATTGTTTTTATTGCTCCATGTGTTTGCAATTGAATGTTTAATTTCCGCATAAGATTAATAGTGGAAGGATTCTGTATTTAGCAAGAAGATAAATATTGTTAGATCAGGAGAATCTGGATATATACATGCATCTTGTATATAATTTCTACACTACCTAACAATAATAATGTAAGGGCACAACAATAATAACATTGGGCTTCTATGGGGAAGAATAATAACAACATGGAGACTACATGGGCACAAAAATAACAATAAGGGGGCTACACTAATAATAAAAATAAGGGGATACACTAGTATTATAGGGACCTAACACCATGTAACCATTGGAGAAAGATATTTTTATTTATATCTTTAGTTGCTAAGCTTTAAAATATTATATTGATGTCTTACCTTGGCTTACCGCCATTAAAACCTATGAATTGGTCCATTTCTCCAAAACCTTGTATAAATGATTGCAAATGATTAGTGTATCATTGATAATATCCTTTTCTATGCAAAGGGTCCATGCCTATTCCTTTTTTTTAATATATCCTTTCAAATAAAGTCTAGGTTTTTTATGGTTAGTCACATGAAGATTTTGTATTTAAGAGGATATCAAATGTTCTACTGGGGCTTTCACCACCATTGGATGTTACCCATCCCTTTCTTTGACAAACATAGCTTTGTATCCTAATAGGGGAAAGTAAATAGTTAGGATTCTTATATCATGCTAATTTATTATTTGTCTCCCTTATACAAACATGACTCATCCTTAGCTTTGCTTTATGATCCTACCTTCCATGAAGGCCTAGGTATACGATGTTCTTCCACTCCTATGGTAAAATTCTCAATTATTCTAAATAAAAACCATGAGCCAAATTGAGGTTACACTTATATTGTAGGCCAACAATCATGTTATCTTAAGAGTGTAGAGGTTTCACTACAACCCATCCAATTTATTAGGACAAACTTTTCACACTAGGTCAATTATTTTCTTAATATTATGCAATAAGACAACACAATAATATGGGTAGAAAGGCTCTAGTTATTGTCAATAATATATTCATCTCAATTCTGTTAATATATAACACAAGGATGTAGTCATATTGAGATTTATAAATGCTTTCAAAGTAACAACTCATCAATAGATAATGGTGAGACCTCATCAAAAGATAAGGCTAGTAACTCATGAAGAGGTAACTTATATTTTTGTGATTGTGTAAGGATCCATAGGTTAACAATTCATTTAATCATAATTCCAAACAACTATGCCAACAAGGTAATGAGTACTATTGTATAAATTGGTATCCTTTCAATTTTCGTTTAATATTTTAACTTCAATGAAGACATTTGAAAAATTTTGATGTTGATAATGCGAAGAAATCTGTTATTTGAACATGTAAATTCCAAAATTTGTAATTGTCCATTGATATAATCACCCATTTTTTGTGAAAATAAATTTCCAGAATAAATGAAATTAAAATATGACTCTTCCTTAAAAATTATTGACAACCTTGTTGTTGTAAAATATAACACGCTCAGTGAAAAGCCCCACTAGGTAGAAACAAACCTTGGGGAAATAAGAAGATCAGTTTCCATTGTCACCTGAACAATATTTTGCCTGTTCTTTAGTGGTATTGGACCATAAGGGAGGCCTCCCCAAATGCTCACCTAAATGATATTCAATGAGTATCAATGAGATTGATATGATGTCTACTAATTGGGATATAGTATTGGCGAAGTCTAGAAAACCTAAACAATATGTCCCAAAGTTCAAGTACTCTATTCCTCGACAAATTAATGGGTTACTATAAGGTAAAGTTTTGTATATTTTCAATGATGAATTATGTATTTCCATATTATAACCAAGAGAAAAGGTTTTCCAATGAATAATCAACAAAGAATGCATGGCCTTCATATAAATACCAAGTACTTAAGGTTTTTAATGGAATTTTATGGCTAAAATAAAGCATAAACAACAAATAAATGATGACATCATCCCTAATGATGAGATTTTAACATGCGAGAATGTCAGATTTTGTTTTTGTATTATTATTAATGTATTTCCTACTTTAAGAACCAAAAAACATAAAACATAAATTTACTTTATAGCAATTTTTGACATAAAACCTTAGCCCTGATCCTAAGCATCTTAGAAAAGAAAGAAAAAGGATTAATTTGAAAATAAGGAAGGTTGATCAAAACTTATATGGCAAGTGTTTTGTCCCAAATAAGTTATGATGGAGTCTTTCCTAGGTAGAATCAATGAGAACGACTTTGTTAGAGTAACGGGGGGATGAGTAGGGCATCCACTTTTAAAATCCTAGCTATTTTCCTTTTGAGAGAGAATTTTAAATTTAAGGGATGCACTCTTAGATTTCCCTTAAAGGTTTTTAGGAAAACAAATTTTCATGTCATAAAGGAGCAAGATTTCAATGTAAATTCAACAATATTATCATGGAACAATTAGAAACCCTACTACACATACAATATACAAATATAGAAAATATGCATTAAAATTACATAATTTTCCAAGAGAAACACTTTAATCAATCTTAAGAAAACATCTCCAAGAGAACTCAAACCATGAAAATATCATATTTCGGTCCAAAATAGAGATGAGACTAATTCCACACTCTTTTGGAAGAAAATAATGATGAATGCATGATGATCAAAAGTTGAATGATGCATTCACTATTAATATGAGGACTAACTTGCCTTATTTCCTCTAATTTTACAAGAAAATCCCTAAAACAAGTTTGCTTAAAATAAGTGTTTAAAATAATGAGAAATTTGCTTAGTTGAAACTAATATTCATGGATATGGTCGTTAATGAATTAGTCTACGCAATTAATCTCCAAAAATGATATCTATCATGTTGCACTATGAAATCCCTTTAATTATATGAAAAGAACTATGAATATAGTTTTAATTGAATGGTTCATGTAGCATAATACATGTGAAGGTTTTGCAAATGGGGTGGCAAGCTAAGTGGGCTTGATTGTGGGGAAAAATCCACAATTAAGCATGCTTGAGCCGGAGGAGTTTTGGGATGGATGACCTCCCAAGAAGTCTTGGTTACTGGGTGCAAGAGTTGAATGTGCTTATTAATAATATATGATTCATTTCGCTAGTATCAATCCTACTTTTTCACCCTTGTTATTATCATTCAGTGTAATGAGTGCTATATGGACTATTCAAAATCATGATAAATTTGGTTAGTTTACTAATACTCATGGATATGATTATATTTAATCCCTTACTCTCTGCAATTAATCCCCAAAAATGATATCTAATATGTTTCACTATGAAAGCCCCTTAATTAAAGGGACATTTTTTTTAATGCAAGCTAAGTTTTTGTACATTTTTCTTTGGTACCCTTTTGCAATTAACCTCAAGAAGTTTAAGGTGGGAGTGGGTTTCCACCTTCATACCCTATTGCTCTTTCTTCTTATGAGCAAGCCAACTCCACCATGTACTTTGGCATCGCAAACATAATCTTGGATTTCATGGGCCACCTTCTCCTTATCATTGGCCCTTTATGCAACTATAATAGGGTTTAGGGATTTTTCTTCTCTTTCTTTCTTTCGTTCATCATAGTCCATACACCTTAACAATTTGAAACCAATGCCTTTGGTATGATTTTCAAAATCATATAGGTATTCTTGAAAAAGACCAGTAGAAGATGAGCTTACTAAAGTGGTCATTATCATGGTAACTTCTATAGTGGCAATGGAGGTTGCTTATTCTTCTTGGTTCTCTTGGACAACTTCTTGGAGCTTTATCAATTCCTCCACCTCCTTTGCTAACTCTTCTTGTACTCGAGTCTTCAGATGAGTGAGCCTATCCCCTTACTAGCTATCCATCGAGATTATTTTCTCTCCCAAATGTTTAAGTTGGAATATGCTTTGTCCCAATTTTCCATAATCATAATGAGGGAGTCTCGATGTTCATTAAATTGCTATTTTAGCAATGGAAATAGTTTGGTAGAGGTCTCATGGTTCTTTTCCATCTTATTGATGAACATTTGACCTATTCTTTAAGTGTTGGTTCTTTTGTTGACACTGAGCATTGATAAACCTTAAATTTTACGACCATTCTCTAATTTATTTCCCACGTTGATTCCATGCTCTCTTGAAAGTTCCAATAGTTGTGTCATGATCAAGTTGATTACTTTGATACCATATGATGTGTAAACAAGGAATTTGTATCCCACTTGTTTTACGAACACATATACCATGTGGAATTAAAATTTTGTTCTCCATTTTCACTCCTACATAGACATTTTCATTTTTGAAATGGTTTGTTCTTGGGTGTAACCTAAATGCAAACAATCAACTACAAAACTCACTATTCACCATCCTTTAGCATGTATATGGGGATGGTATGTTGGCTAGCGTCATTGTATTACATCGAATGGGTAAATGCCTCTATTCTCAATCTCAATGCAACCTACAAACAACAACTAGCTTACAGGTTGGATTGTTTATTTTTATTGCATAAAATAGGTAAAGACCTTTGTTTCCACTATAACCTACAAACAATACATAGCTAACATTGTTAATAAATAATCTTACTATTGTTTAGTTAAAAATACAATTGATTGAAAACACCCAAAAAAAATCTTTTAGATTTAGAAAGCTTGTACATCATGATAGTTGTGTGTGCTATATCAATTATGAATCTAGTGACTAGGTACCAATGATATTCACAATAATAATTTGATGCAATATTCACATATTAAGATATATATATATATATATATATATATATATATATATATATATATATATTGAGATGCGAATAAGAAGATATATATATATATTGAGATGCGGAAAATATATATATATATATATATATATATATATATATATATATATATATATATATATATATATTTATTTATTTATTGAGATGCGGTTGCTGATGGATGCAATATCAACTAGAAATCTTTCATTATAACTTTTTGAACCCTCGACAACGACTTGAGAATAATCACCATTTTAGTTAGAGCTCACTACAATGACAATAATTATAATATCATGGTCTATCACGTATTGTGGTTTTCCGAAATAGACCATGAATGTGAGAAGGGATGGAACTTCGTTCTCAGCTCTACCTTATGCCAATATATCTCATAAGATTGTCATCCACTTAGCCTACAACACAGGAAAACCACTATTCAAGCACCAACTAATGAGCAAGCTGGATAAAAAGGAATGTATGGTTTATGCTCAACCATTTTAATCAGATAACCTGCTCTGTTCAACGGATGTGTTGAAATTCTTACTGCTTGTCAGCACTACTGATAAACAAATTGTTGGCAGAATCAACTCTTCGCAGAAAACAGTGTTAATTTCTAACCTTTCTCGTGGTTCGATGTCCCATCGTGCACATTCCTAAAAACTGGACGGCTCCCTTTCCCTCATTCCTTCGAACCCCCGTATTATTACTCCTCTCACTTCTCCAGATTCTCAAACTCGACCATTAGCACATTCTAACACTGATATTACAGCTCGGTCCATATTGAACAGTCCACGTGAAACCTTGGTATTTGATAGTACAGCTGGGTCTGTAATGAACATCCCTCATAATGAACGTTGTATTGCACAGTCCTCAACGATGGACGGATCCCTCAGCCTCCAGTATTACTCCATGGCCTTATCTAAGGGGGCGACAATTTTGTTTAAACGGTAAAATTTTTGCTAGTGAGAATTTTTTTGATAAATCTAATTGTAGGAGTGTTTTTGTTTTCTTGTTTTTAATGGTGGATATAAATTCAACACTATTACGTATTTCTAAGGCACCCAAAATCTTGAAATTTGACATTTATAGCTCTAATTTTTCTAAACATTTAGGCTAGATGCAAGAATTTACAATATTTCCATACTAAACCATGTGATTATCTAACTCAACCGATGCCGCCCTTCGATTTCCAACCGTCTTGTCCCCAATCGATATCACACTCCAACTCCTAACCATCTTGTTCCCAATCAACATCACACTCATTTCTTTCAATAGCATCCCCTCTAGCCCTAACTCGTGGATCCTTCATCCTTACATTCTGAATGGCTCTTCCCTTTACCATGATTCATGTCCTTCTTCTTCCAACTAACCAAACCACTCCTCAAACTTAAACTTACCTTCGCTCTCCCCAACAAGTGCCACTACCAACCATGAGTTTGAGTCCAATTAAAATATTTCTGCTTATTCCCCTTACAACATTAATTCCTTAAACCACAATAATAAAATCAACATTGTTGTTTTTTTTAATAATTTCTACACAACTCCAACAAATTTTTTGTTTACCTATCCAATTTTGAGATTGATGACCACACTCAAAGCTTTACCTATCTAATTTTGAGATTGATGGCCACACTCAAAGCCTTCTAGAGAAAGGACTGAATTTTGCTATCGCCATGAGAAAAAATACCCAATGAAGACATTATTTGTAACATTGAACATTGTATTGAAAATGTCCTTGAAAACATTAAAGAACTTAGACAAGACTCTGCGATTATTCTAAGCAAATCCAAAATTCCAAAAAGGAATATGAGCAAACAAGAACTCCAATCTCTAAAAGCCCTAAACAAAATAGTTGTGTTAAAATTTGATAAAGACAGGGTTGTAGTCGTCTAAGGTAAAAGTGATTTTATTGATAAAATGTTAGACCACCTCAATAATGGGGTAGCTATAAAAGGCAAAGTAATCCCTTTAAGAAAACATCGAGAGAGGCTTCTAACACCATTAAATCCAATAGTTAATTCCATAGCATTAGCAAGAAACTTATTCAAAGAAATCCACTCACCCCTAGGACCTATGGTCTTCCAAAGATCCGTAAGGAGGGGGTTCCCCTTAGACCCATTGTCTATACCATTGATGGACCAACTTACTAGCTTGCCAAGTTCTTAGCTCATAAAATAAAGCCTTTTGTTGGGAACACTAATTATTTTTTCAAACACTCCAACTCCTTTGTTAAGGAAATGAAAGATTTAAGACTTAATAAAAATGATCTTTTGGTTAATTTTGATGTAGTGTTTTTTTTTTTTACAAAAATCGCTATTGGTGAAGCCATCAAGTTCATTTGCAATATGGTGGATATTGATACCACCAAATTAATTGAAATAACGGTTTGAAAGCCACATTGTTTAGCTTTCAAAATGAAATTTATGAACAAATATGTGGGGTTGCTACAAGTTTCCCCCTGTCTCCCATCATTGCAAATTTATTCATGGAGGATTTTGAAACCAAAGTCTCATCTTCTTCTCCTCTCCAACCCAAACTTCAGAAAATATTTTTTGATGATACCTCCATCATTTGGCCCCATGGTCATGATAAATTAGAAATTTTCAGACAACATTTTAAATAGTCTTTTGAATTTATCAAATTTATAATGGAGGTTGATGTAAATAACAACAAAATCTTTTTTGATGTCCTTATTAATAGAAATGAGGACAACTCCATCTCCCACCTAGTATACCAAAAGAAGTCTCACACTAAACAATATGCCCATGCCCACTCACATCACCATCTGATCCCAGTTGATATCAATGGCCATCCACCTATTCCACTCGCTCACAACACAATTTTCTATTTTGGCAAATTTTCTACAGTTTTTAGGTCTTGAACTTTTGAAGCCGATTTGAGGCCCTAAATGGTGTTTTATGGGGAAATAGGTTGATTATATTCATAGACTAACCATCAACAGTCTAAAAATTACTTCTTAGGTAGACATTTTGTTAGATGATCCAAATATCATAATGTACCGTTAGGATAAAATATTTATTAAATTAGATGATTTAATATATATTAGAGACACTTAGAAATAGAATATTGTTAGCAAAGATAGGACTCTAGAATAGAGTCGTATCTTAGGCTCTAAAATAGGAATAAAGTTAGTAGATTGGATAGAAGATCATTTATTGTAAATGGACAGTTGTTGTTTTATCAAGTGGTCCATAACTAAATTAAGTTAGCACATATAGCTTATAAATAGGTTGGTTTTCTAATTGAAAATTAGTGGAAGTTTACGTTTGTAAACTCTATCAATTTTTATGTACTTTCATTTCCATTATCAATAAAATTACGTGTCTGAGGACACTTCTGTATTAATGTGGTATCAGAGCTTCACTAATACAGCTGATGAGAGAAGGAGATTCCAGCTCTACAAGCCTATGGAAAACTCCAGGAAATTGTTCATCAATTGAATGGGTATGCAAGTTTGTCAATTTTTTAGGGAAAAGAAATTTACTAATTATAATCTGAATATCGATTTTTTTTAAGAGTCATTTCTTATCCTGCGCTGCTTCTATTCACACCATTGTTTCCTACGCTGAAAAGCCATATTAGTAGGTTGTGTTTTTGTGTTTAACATGCCCAAGCTCCCCATGAAGTTATATTTTTATTGCTGGGGTGTAGAAAACTGCTCTACGTGTTACAATGGAGAGCATTAAATCTTTAGCAACATATCACCCGAGGCTTGAATCTTACTAGGGAGCACATTCCTTTCTTTCCACGCTTCGAAACGACATTTTTTGGTTCACAATTTCGTTCTCTATGGATATTTTTCTAAATATTTCTTTGTTTGTTTTGCATAAACACATATTAACTCTGAAGTGTGTCTCCCGGGGGGCTTTGATTACCTCCAGAATTGTATTCTTGTTTCCATGGAACGTTCTGCAAGTGTTTCAAATCCATTCGCCGTTATCTTTCGCAGCACCTCCCACTGATCCACCGACAATGAAATACCTTTCTTGCCAGTATCGCAAATCTCGATTGCACCGCTGTCATCCGAGACAAATTTCTTCTTGGTTTTCTTCTTCATAGGAGACTCTTTATCGCCCTCAGAATCATCAGTCCCAACGTAGTCTTCTTTTCGTTTCCCCCATTTTGACATCTTCGTTGGCCAAACTGTTGTAACCACACCAAAACCTATCTACCGCGGATAACTATCTGGAAAAAACCTCTAGCGAATATTTCTATTTCGAATTTCTGATAAGGGTTTGACAGGATTTTGATGGCTAGAGGCTCTGGTCCAAGCTTCAGTTGGTGTTGGCAAAGCAAAACATAATGGCAGGAGATTAAAACGACCTGCTGGTTCCGTTCCAGTGGAATTCGAGGATTTAGACTTCGTTGTGGTGGTGTCACATGCAGAGAAAAGACTGAGGGTCTAGCAACGTTCCTCATTATGAGCAGCAACATGTGAGTGACTGAAATCTTCAACAGAGAATGTAGGTCAAAAGGCAACGCGCAGAAATCAAAGGATCATTGGATCATTTTGTATATGATTGAGAGAGTAACTTCGGCCTTTTTTTTTTTTTTAAATACATTTGTAATGTAAGTGGGATCATTTTTTTGTGTGGAGTTATAAGTTTTGTAATTGGAGTTATGAGGGAGAAAATTGAAATTTATTTATTTTTTATTTGGAGCAATAAGGTGAAGTAGAAAATGTTTTCATTATTTTTTGGAGGAATAAGTAGCAATTTTTTTTGGAGAAATAAGGGTCATTAGTTGTAATTTTTATTTTGGAGAAATAAGGGTTATTATTTGTAACTCAAAGCGCTTTTTTCTTTGAGTGGGGGTAGACTTTTAAGAAGAAATTTGTAAGGGCATTATCAAGTAGTCCAATTTTGCAAAGATTTCATTGTAAACACTCAATGAGAAATTGACTAGAGCCAAGTGCAAAGCTTAGTCTTTTTTCTCCTTTTTTCAACGACTATACGAGGGTTAAGGCCAAGCCTCGATAGATCCGTTTTTTTCTTTGTGTGGTATGTGTCGTTTTTTGTGTGGCGTGTTTTGTGTGACGAGTTGCTCATTCTCTCTTGTGCTTGATTCCTTTGGTGTGCTGCTTCAACACTACAATGTCAAAGTTAATTAATCTGTTCTCTCAATCTGATAAGCTAGAAGGGGTGAAATATTATAAGACATGGAAATGTCTAATTGAAAGCACTCTCATTTATAATAAATTGTGGCATGAAATATGCGATGGTAACATTAAGATTAATAAACCAATAGATGTAGCTTCACTTGCAAAATGGGAAGTAAAAAATGCTAAGGCATTAGCTCTTATAAAGGCTTTAGTTAATAATGGAATGTACATACATATTGAAAATGCCTCAGATGCATGGACTGCTTTACGTACATTCAAAGATCTCTTTGATACACAACCTGAATCAAAGAAAGTTGATCTTCAATTAAAAATGCTTCAACAAAAATTAACTGAAGGTGGTGATGTTCTTGAATATATTTCATGACTTAAAAACATCAAGCAAGAAATAATAAATGTTGGTTTTCAAGTTGTCGATGAAAGTTTCTTGACTACAATTTTAATTGCTAGATTGCCATCATCTTACACACATTTTTTGGAAACTTTGCAAGTCACTGGAAAGTTATAGAAGATAAAGTTTGATGAATTGAGAGATATGTTAGCCCAACATGACAAAAAATTTGGGAAGAAGAAACAGATTGGGGAAGATGTCTTCTTCACTGAAGCCAGCTCAAGTAACTCCTCAACTGATAGTTCAAGAAACAAAGGAAGAGGAAATTTCAATCAAAGTAAAGTAGCCCAAGGTCAGTGTCGCAGTCAAAGTAGAGGAAAAAATTTCAACAGTGGCTAAAATTCAGGCAGGAGCAATTTTCAAGGAAGAGGCAACAATCAAAGCAGAGGATATGATCAAGGAAGAGGAAAAAGTCCAGGGAGAGGAAAAAGTCCAGGTAGAGGAAAAATTCAGTACAGAGACCAAAGCAGAGACAGAGCACAGTATCAAGGCAGAGGCAGAGATTTCAGTCAAATTGTTTGCAAGAGATGTAACAAAATTGGCCATTATGCAGAAAATTGTAGAACTTCTATTGATAAAATTCCCAAGTTTCATCCAAACTCTGCACAGTTTGCAAATGATGAAGATGATCCTGATGGTTCAGAATATGTCTTCACCAACACATAATCAACAACTTTACAGGTTTCAACCTTTCTTAGAAGTGATTATGAAGATGCATGGATTATGGATACAGGAGAAACTCAGCACATGAATTTTCGACGCGTATTCTTTTGGAATTTCCAACAATGCCATCTAAATTCAATCTATCTTGCTGATAAAACAAAACATACTCCTTTTGGAAAAGGTGTAGTTAAATTTTTTTTACCTGGCATTGGAAAAAAAATGATTTCAAATGTATGGTATGTCCCAACATTTAAGCAAAATTTGTTATCTTTAGTCACGATTCGACAAGCAGGAAATATGGTGATTATGGAAGATGGATTAGTTAAAATTAACTCAATAAAAAAGAACATGAAAATAGTAATGACAGATTATGAAGATGGAAAACTGTTAAGGATGAAAGGGACAATTATTCCAAGAAATTCTGACTTTGCAGGAGCAGCAAGTATAGATATTTCACTGATCAGATTGTGGCATGTAAGATATGGCCATCTCAACTTTGACAGTCTCTCCCAGTTACAAAAACAGGGAATGGTTAAGGGACTTCCAACCTTCAAAAGGGAAAATGCAAAATGTGAATCTTGTATTTATGGACAACAACATCGAGAGACTTTTCCTTCTAGTTTGTGGCACACAAACAGGCATTTGCAGTTGGTTCACAGTGATATTTTTGGACCCTTACCAACTTCGCTAGGAGGATGCAGATATTTCTTACTCTTTATTGATGATTTTAGCAGGATGATTTGGGTATATTTTTTGAAGCAAAAGTTAGAAGCATTAGAAAAGTTCAAAAATTTTCGTCAGCTTATTGAAAATGAAGTAAAGGAGATATTGGCACTCTTAGAACTGACAATGGTGGAGAATTCACTTCAAATGAATTCAAAATGTATTGCATGGATAATGGCATAAAATGACATCTTACCAATATCTACACTCCATAGCAAAATGGAGTAGTAGAAATAATGAACCGTACCTTATTAGGAATGGCGATATCTATGTTAACTTTCAAAAAGTTAAGTCCTATATATTGGGCTGAAGTAATTCATACCGTTGTCTACTTAAGGAACATATCTCCCACTGCTTCTTTAGATGGAATCACACCTTATGAAGCATGGTTTGGCTTCAAACCTCGGGTTAAACATCTCAAAGTTTTTGGATCAGTATTTTATGCCTTAGTTCCGAAGGAAAAATGAACTAAGCTTGACTCAAGAAGCTTGAAGTTCACAATGATTAGGTATTTTGATGAGAAGAAAGGGTACCGACTTTTGTCGAATGAGAAATTTATTATAAGCAGAGATGTGATTTTTGATGAAAATGAAAGTAAGAGTGCTGAAGAAGTAGAAACTCTTCTTCAAAAGTTAGAAACAAAAGGTGATAAAAGAAACAAAAATCTACAAAGTCAACCAAATTCACAAAATTGGTATGAACTTGAGTTTCCTTCATCTGAAAATGATTCATCTAGTCCGTCTTCTTCACCAGTGCCATCTGGGTCTTCTGGCAGTTCATCCGCATCTCCTAGCAGCAGCAATTCTTTTGATAGTGACTCTCCTCTTCCAGAGTCCGAGGTTGATCAACAAACATTAGTTTACATCAATCCTCTTTTCAATGATGGTGATTTTTCACAATCTCAAACCAGTGAACATCAATTGCCAAAATGGGCAGTTCAACTTTTGAAAGATGTAAGGCCTAATGAACAGAATAAAACAGGAACAAGGGGATCACAAATAAACGAAGGAAATTTTTCCTTGATAGCAAATGATTTTACTAAACCTCCTATTTATCGAGAGGCAGTAAAACATAAAGAATTGCAACAGTCTATGGTTGATGAATACTAGGCAATTCTCGACAACAACACTTGGAAACTTTTTGATTGTCCCCAGAATGTTAAACCCATCGGATGTAAATGGGTTTACCGAATTAAGTACAAGAAAAATGGCGATATCGACAAGTATAAAGCAAGACTTGTTGCTAAGGGTTTTGCGCAGCAGGAAGGCATAGATTATGAGGAAACATTTTCTCCTACCACTAAATGGAACACGATCTGACTCACACTTGCCTTAGCAGCTCAACAAGGATGGAAAGTTCATTAGATGGATGTAAAAAGTGCTTTCCTCAATGGATATTTAGAGGAAGAAGTGTACATGACACAACCACCAGGTTTTGAAATTGAAGGACAGGAACATAAAGTCCGCAAATTGATAAAGGCTCTATATGGATTAAAACAAGCTCCCCGAGCATGGTATGCCAAAATGGATGAATACCTTCGAAAAGTTGGTTTTCAATGAAGTGAATATGATGATACCTTGTACGTACGTCAACAAGGTAAAAATTTGGTGATTCTGGTTATGTATGTTGATTATTTGATTATCACTGGCAACAATGATGATCACATTGCACAGGTGAAAAAGGAGTTACATGCAGGTTTTAAGATGACAGATTTGGGACTACTTCACTACTATCTTGGAGTTGAAGTATTCCAACGTCCACATCATATCTTCATTTATTAGAGTAAGTATGGAGCAGAAATTCTTCAACAATTTGGAATGCAGGATTGCAAGCCTGTTCTTACCCCCATGGAACAAAACTTGAAACTTTCAAAATTTGAAGGGGACGAAATGGTGGATAGCACTACTTATCGACAGTTGATTGGCAGCCTGATTTATCTGACAACTACTCAACCAGATATTTCTTATGCCGTCAGTATTCTTTCCCTCTTTATGCAGGAAC
Source organism: Pinus albicaulis (assembly GCA_034641835.2). Classification (NCBI taxonomy): domain Eukaryota; kingdom Viridiplantae; phylum Streptophyta; class Pinopsida; order Pinales; family Pinaceae; genus Pinus; species Pinus albicaulis. The sequence continues at coordinate 204,778,297 of CM076569.1, forward strand.
CATGAGACAACCACTGGAATGCAACCAAAAAAGTTCTTCGTTATATCCAAGGAACAAAATATTTTGGTCTTCTTTACAAAAAGACTAAAAATTTGTACTTGGTGGATTTTCAGATGCAGACTTTGTTGGCAGTATTGATGATAGAGAATAAACCTCAGGTTATTTAATGAACATGGGGTCAGCTGCAGTGTCCTGGAGTTGCAAGAAGCAAGCTACAGTGGCCACTTCTTTAGCATAATCAGAGTACATATCAACATGGGAAGCAGCATGTGAGATTGTTTGGTTGCGTAGAGTTTTACAGGACTTTGGAATTCCTCCAGCAGAAGCTACTTCGTTATTCATTGAAAACCAGTCAGCAATAAAGCTTGCAAAGAATCTAGTTTTTCATTCAAAGACAAAACGTGTGGACACCAAGTATCATCATATCAGATCACTCATTGCAAAGGATTTCATCAAGCTGATTTATTGTCCTTTAGAAGATCATACCTCCGATATCTTCACCAAACCTCTTGGAAAAATAAAATTTACTAAGTTCAGGGTTGAACTTGGTATATGTTTTAATGTATCTTTGGATCATAGGGGGAAATGTTAGATGATCCAAATATCATAATGTAAAGTTAGGATAAAATATTTATTAAATTATATTATTTAATAAATGTTAGAGATAGTTATAAATAGAATATTGTTAGCAAAGATAGGACTCTAGAATAGAGTCGTATCTTAGGCTCTAAAATAGGAATAAAGTTAGTAGATTGGATGGAAGATCATTTATTGTAAATGGACACTTGTTTTTTTATCAAGTGGTCCATAAATAAATAAAGTTAGGACATATATCTTATAAATAGGTTAGTTTTATAATTGAAAATTAGTGGAAGTTTACATTTGTAAACTCTATCAATTCTTATGTAACTTATTTTCCATTATCAATAAAATTACTTGTCTGAGGAAACTTCTGCATTACATTTCCAACAAGTTGTCATGCGCGCCAAACACAGATTGTATGTTAAAGTTACGACCCCGAGAATTTGACGTTCCAACTTACCCCATCAGAGCTCACAAGTCTTTGGCACTTCATCTCCTAGGGTTAGGTTTTTGGTTGTTTAGGGTTTCTCATTGCTTTTTTATGATAAAAAGATATCTGAGCCTCATTGTAAGAAATTTCGGGGAAGGTGTTGAGTCATTACACCTTTTCACAGATATATGTTACCACCTTTTAAGCTAGTTTGTTTTCGTTTTGCATGTACTCAAAATTTTTCATTATTTAATACAAGTCAAGTTTCACAGTATCTATGTGTTTTGGTTATAAATCTATATATCATTTCATTCCCTTCATAAATTCAGATCAATGGTATCAGAGCGGTCTACTCTATATCTATTTTTTTTAGCATGATCCCAATGAGTTTAGGGTATAAGGAGTTGGGACTCGAACTGGTTGAGCCCTTGCAAGATTGTCCTTACCGACCTTGATGGCCTACCAAGGCAGAAGAAAATAAATATGAGGGAGCAGGAAATCCTATTAAACTATTGCTCGAAGAAGTCCTTGAGCAACAAAGGAACGAGATGATGGATACTTTTTCCCAGATCTTTTGACAGATGCCAATAGGTGACGCATCTTCATCGAGTGGCCACTTTGGAGTCGCAACCTCCTTTAAGGTTAATTTAATTTTGATATTCATATATTTGAAGGTGAGTTAGATGCATATGCTTTAGATAATTGGTTAAATTTTCTAGAAGGCTATTTTTTGGTACATAAAGCTCTCAGTACAATCAACAATCATTACACACTATCATGCAGAAATTTGCATATCTATGCACCAATTTATTGTCTCCTGACAGCCTGCCTCCACTGTGCAATCCCTGCTGAAGATGACCCCTGAATGAATTCAAATTGGCCTTGCCTTGAATGTGCAATCCTCATTGGCATCTCCAATGTGTGTTAGATGCATTGAATGCATCACTATAGTCACAACAGATAGTCCATCTCACCCTTTCACCTATCTCTCCACTGGGTCTCCACTGGAACTGACATGAAAGTGGTTAAATGCTATATTTGTTCAGTTGTTAATGAGTTATTAGTTGTGAATTAATTAACTAATGAATTCGCTAAACTCTCACTAGTGTGTCTTTCAGTTCGACTAGATACAACTAGCTCAATTGAGTTTAACTCAATTAACTGAGTTAAACTAAATAACAACTCCCATAGCTACTCTTCTAACTCTGTCACAACTTTGCCACTTCATTTCTAACTGAGTCCTCCACGCATGAGCCACCAATAACCCTAGGAATTGCATAATTCCTTCAGCCCACTGTTTTGCCAAATCTATTCATTGAAATAAATTGCTCCAAGAGAATAAGTTGATATTTATTGTCGGATTATTATTAAGGGCTAATAATTATCGACGTGCATCTAAATTTAGATTGACGATCTATAAATAGAATTCACGCAATATTCTAAAAATAAAATTTCATCTATTTTTCACATTTTACCAACCATCTACAAGTAGCATCCTGCAACTTATAGAATATGCTCACCATGTCTAAAAATAGACATACACCTAAAAATAGCCTGCGGGCCCTACTTAGTGAAGGTGCTTACTTTTCACTAAGCTCATCATCTTGTTGAATCTCAACACTCCCTCTCAACAAGATAGAGATTATCCTTCACCCCGATCCTTCCTCTATGGTATTCAAATTTTCTCCTGCTGAGCACCTTCATTAGAATATTTGCATCCTGATCTTCCGTAGGAATGTACTGAAGCAACATGACCTTTCGCTTCACACAATCTATGATATGGTGATACTAGATATCAATATGTTTAGATCTATCATGAAACACAGGATTAATCTAGAGTTTAATGCAACTCTAATTATCACAATGTATCACTGTAGTATCTAAATGAGAACCGAACAAACCAACCAAGATCTTCCTCATCCAGATAGCCTCACATGCAGCTTGACTTGCTGCCATGTATTCTGCTTCCTCTGAACTGAGTTCCACAAATATTTGTTTCTTGTTGTACAAATAAACTGTTATAGATCCGATACTGAAAACCCCTCCTGATGTCCTCTTTTTGTCTGTCGGGCTGCCTACCCAATCTGCATCTGTGAAGCCATGCAACTTCACCTCATCCGTTTGTCTGTACCATAAACCATATCCGGCCTTCCAAAAGAGCTTGGTAGGCTTAACCATCGCTTGACTAAGTTGGTTCATGACATAGCATACGTCCAGTCTTGTATTAACTAAATACATGAGTGCACCCACCAACTGTCGATAGACAATATCATCCACTACCTCTGTCGATGTAGCATCCTCTTTCCTCCAATTTCCTATAAGAGGAGTATCCATGGGCTTACAATCCTCCATATGAAACTAACCAAGTATCTCTAGATCATACTTTCCTTGAGACACAAACAATTCACCTTCTCGCTGCCATATTTCCAATCGAAGGAAATAATGAGGGAGGCTGAAATCCTTCATCTCAAACTCCTTTGCAAGATCTGCCTTGCATGAGTGTATCAACTGCTCATCACCCGTCAGTATTAAATCATCAACATAAACAAAAATGATTAAAATCTTACCCTCCACCACAATTTGGTATAGGTTTGCATCCGTCTCACTCTTGGTGAAGCTAAGCACGGTGAGATAGTTGTCGATCCGTGTGTACCAAGCACGTGGTGCTTGCTTCAGCCCATACAACGCTCTTTTGAGTCTGCACACATGTGACTCGCTGTTGAAGATCTAAAATCCTTCAGGTTGCTCAATGTACACTTCTTCCTCAATGATCCCATTAAGGAACGCAGTCTTCACATCCATCTGATGAATGTGCCAACCCATCTGCGCTGGAAGAGAAAGGATGGTCCTTATGGAATAATACTGTTTGACAGGTGCAAAGGTTTATTCAAAATCAATACCTGTAATCTGTGAGAAGCCCCGGGCAACAAATCTTGCCTTATACTTTTCAATGCTCCCATCAGCAGCTTGCTTTAACTTGTAGATCCATCTTGATCCTACAATTGATTTACCCATTGGCCCTCGAACAATCTCCCAAGCATTGTTTTTGACAATGGAGTCACACTCCTCCACCATGGAATCTACCCATGTGGGCTCCTACACTACTTCTTCAAAAGAAGATGGTTATGTCACGATACACTTGCTCATAAGAGCCATGTATCCAGAAAATCGGTCAGGTGACTGTCTCTGTCTACGCTGTGATGTAGGAACTCCTACATTCTGTGCCACATCAAGCTTAAGTCTCTCAGCTTCTATGATACGATTTTTGCCTATTCTGATGTTTGGTTTTGCATGAGTGGACTCCTCCACTCCATGAACCTCCTCTTGTGGTTGATCCACATCTAGAGGCTCATCTTTGGGAACAAGAAGTTCCTCCTCTGCATGCAAGTGTAGCTCCCTCTCAAGTGACGACTTCATGGCTTTCAACTCATTAAATTTTATATCCTGTCGCACCACAGTCATTTGACTGTTTGGAAAATACACACGATAATTATGGGGTGTTTCTGTGTACCCCATAAATATCCCAACTTCTGCAGTCGGCACCAGCTTCTTCCTGGCGTCCTTTGTCACATGAATGTAAACAGATGAGCCTAAAATCTTCAAATGAGAAATATCAGGCTTCTTACCAGTAAAAGCTTCTTCAGGTGTACTCATGCCAAGTACTCTATGAGGACAACGGTTTTGCACATAAACCGCAGTGTTGCATGCTTCCGCCCACAAGTGCATCGGTAGGCCCTGCTCATGAAGCATAGCTCGTGCAACACCCACGATCGTTCTGTTCTTCCTCTCCATGACCCCATTCTGTTGTGGGTTATGAGGTGCTATGAGTTCTCTTCAAATTCCTTCTTTGCTACAGAATTATTTGAATTCGTTTGAGATATATTCACCACCATTATCGCTCCACAGAGCCTTCACTTACTTCCCCGACTCCTTCTCCACCAATGCTTTAAACTCACAGAACTTTGAGAATGTTTCGCTCTTCTTCTGCATGAAGAATATCTAGCATCTATGAGAATAGTCATCAACAAATATAACATAATACCTATGTTTTTCTATTGAAGAAATTGAGAAAGGTCCACACACGTCTGTGTGAATTCTCTCCAGGATCACCGAAGCACAGTTCTCCTTCTCGTGAAAGGTGGTCTTCACAAACTTACCCATAGTACATCCCTTGCACTGATCTAACTGCGCAAGAGTACCCATGGGAATTCCAGTAGAAATCTGTTGCAAAATCTTCAAGGCGCCATGGTGAAGATGGCCCAATCTCCTGTGCCATAATTCGCCCTCATCCCGGCTCACCACTTCTTCTGCTTTTCCCATCATTATAGTGCAACCATCTACCTCTAGCTTGTAGAGATTCTTAAATTTAATCCATATCCTCTTGGTTTGACCCATTGTTTTATGTCGCAGGAAGGCTTTTCCCTCGCTGAAAACAACGTCATAACCTCTATCCTCCAACATAATGACCGAGACCAAGTTCTTCATCAGACCTGGAACATGCATAACATCTTTCAACAGAAATGGTTTACTTGAATCCCTCTCAAAGGTAATGGTTCCAATGTCAGTCGCACTGTATCTACCATCGTCACCCATCTCTATATGCATTTGGAGATCCTTCTCCTCCAAGTCACTAAACAACTCCTTGTCTCCCGTCATATGGAAGGAAGCACCACAATCAAGATACCACACTGATGCCATTGCACTTGAAACCAATCATGAGATCAAAGAGAAATCAAGTTCAAATTGCGAGGCTAAGGCCTCTCCAGCTGCAGCTCCATCATCCTTCTTGTTCTTCTTTTTCTGTGGGCAGTTAGTGGCGAAATGCCCATGTTCGTGACAGTGAAAACACTTCACCTTGGACAAATATAGCTTCTTGCCTTTAGCCTCGAATTTTGGATGGGATTTCTTCCCCTTCCATTTCCTTGCTTTGGCAGCCAAAGCACAATTCTCTTCATCATCATTCTTCGATGAAGAGCCATCCCTGGTATTTTGCCTTATCTCCTCCTGCACAAGATCCGACCAAAGTCGCTCCTAATCCGACAATTTATCCCGTCCATTGACAGAGCCTTCGTAGCTATGCCAACTCTTCAGAAGCTCAAGGAGAGCCAAGCTCACCAAGTCATCATCTACAACTATAATTCCCACACTTCCCAGCTTATCCCTACATTGGACAAACTTCGTGAGATATTTTGGAATACTGTCACGCTTCTCCATTTTGATTTTTCTGAGCTTATCTTTCAGCGCCAACTTCCTATGGTCACTACTGCTTTGGAAAAGAACTGTCAAAGATATTTCAAGGCCTTCACACCTTCCAACATAATTCTTTTTTTTTTTTCTACCTTCTTTTTCCATGCGTCAAGTAATGCAACATCGCTAGAAGTAGGCTTAGGAACATCGCTATTGATGAATTCCTTCAGTCCATTATCTTCAAGAACTGCCTCCATCCTATCCTTCCAGGCTATTTAATTAGAGCTACCCTCAAGGGCATACTCCAATCACAACCCATTGAAAGACATTTCAATGAATACTCAATTGTCGCACCAAGAAATTTCTGCAGCAAATTCGAACTGTCCACCAACACAAAACTCAACACCTCTTCATAATTGCAATCTCCAGTGATTAACACTTATCTGATACCATCTAGAAATTTATTAATACTGATAGTATTACCAAATTTTCCTGATCTAAAAAATTAATCTCATGTTAAATACATAATCCTTCCACTTAATTCTTTGCGGAAATTAAATCGCCAATTGTGAACACATGTGAAGAAAAACAATCACGCATAAACACAGTTGTTTAATGGGAAAGCTTAAAGATAAAAACCCCAACTATCATATATTATGTGTATCAATGGATCATGTAATAATCTCATACAAATCTTAGTACATCAATCTCTCAGTACAATAAAAAATCATTACACACTGTCATGCAGAAATTTGCATATCTATGCACCAATTTCTTGCCTCCTGACAGCCTGCCTCCACTGCGCAATCCCTGTTGAAGAAGACCCCTGAATGAATTCGAATAGGCCTTGCCTTGACTACGCAATCCTCATTGGAATCTCCAATGTGTGTCAGATGCATTGAATGCATCAATATAGTCACAACAGATAGTCCATCTCACCCTTTCACCTATCTCTCCACTGGGTCTCCACTGGAACTGACATGCAAGTAGTTAACTGTTGTATTTGTTTAGTTGTTAGTGAGTTATTAGTTGTGAATTAATTAACTAATTAATTCACTAAACTCTCACTAGTGTGTCTTTCAGTTAGACTAGATACAACTAGCTCAATTGAGTTTAACTCACTTAACTGAGTTAAACTAAATAACAACTCCCATAACTACTCTTCCAACTCTGTCAAAAATTTGCCACTTCAGTTCTAACTGATTCCTCCATGCATGAGCCACCAATAACCATTTGAATTGCATAATTCCTTCAGCCCACTGATTTTCCAAGTTTGTTCACTGAAATAAAGTGCTCCAAGAGAATAAGTTGAAATTTATTGTCGAATTATTATTAAGGGCTAATAATAATATACATGCATCTATATTTAGATTGACGATCTATAAATAGACTTCGCCCAAAATTCTAAAAATAGAATTTCATCTATTTTTCACATTTGACGAACCATCTACAAATAGCATCCTGCAACTTATAGAATATTCTCACCATATTTAAAAATAGACATACACCTAAAAATAGCCTGCGGGCCCCACGTAGTGAAGGTGCTTACTTTTCACTAAGCTCATCATCTTGTTGAATCTCAACATATTTGTCTTTGTCTCTTCTATTATCATAAAATTATTTTACATCTGATTCACTAGCCACCACCAGTGTGCAAGCCAAAACTTGCCAATCATGTGAGTTGTTACTTGGTGTAAACACAACGTGTATGAAATTTGCAGGCCACCACCTACAGGAAGTCACCACTCCCTCGACTTTGTAGGTCACCACTTTTTGGAAGCGACCACTACCAATAAGTCTTGCCCAACCACCACTGGACTATCCAGCCACTAGTAGATGGAAGGCACCACTCCCAAGTTCTCAAGCCACTACTTGAAGTATGCCACTACACCCTGAATACGTAAGCCACCACTTGCTTGGAAAGCCACCACTCGCCACACTGAAGGCCACAACCTTCAAGCACATATCATGGACCTCATTTCATTTATTTTCAAACTATGGTCCATATACTTTGTAGAAAACAAAAATTTGAGCCTCATTTCATGCAATTTTCACACTGGACTCACAATACCAATATGATTATACATCAAACATTGAATCATGCCCTCCAGTACAATCTCACTACAACAACCAATCTGATCATAAAAAAATCAATAGACAAGTATGCAAATATCTCAACAAAACTCTTGCATACATACTCTAGACACAATTCCATGAGTAGTAAAACTATTCTAAACACATTAACTCAACCCTCAAATAAGTTATGGATTTCATACAATAAACTATATCAAACTTCTCACACACAGCTGGCTCAACTCCTCTCACTACAAAATACAAGTTAGGCAAACAATACATATCAACATTATATAACCAAATAACATAGCCATGGATACACTAGATCACACAGTACTATAGCCATATGAAACAAGCCTCTTCCCCTACAATCACAAAATATCATACACATGATTAAGCAACTACACAAAGCTTTTTCTCTCTACCATTAAACTTTGAACCTCTGCTATAACATACTCTAAACTATGATCCAAAAATGCTACTAGTTGATCTTTGCTACAACTCAGGATACATTGTCTCTGCCATTAGATCGAATTGTACCTCCTTTACGCACCTTTATCAACACCCCTCTCTTACCATTAACCTCTTTGTATTCATATGGTCTAGGAGGTTGACCTTTGTATGGTCATATGTTGTAGGAGCTCACCCTCTACTCTCTACATCGACCTATGATTTCCTTATGCTCCCTATGTAACCTCAATTCAATCACTTTTCTCATATATTTAAAAAAATTGAACCATTCTCTCCAATACTCAAGAAATCAAAGCATTCACACTTTAATCAGTTATTACAAGTTGAGATTAAGTCAATTATAGCTTTTCTCACAAAACCATGAGAAATTACCCTAGTTTTTATCATTGGAAATCATTGGAGTGTGCAAGGAATATGGAAAAATCCACCCAAAAACAATAACATGGGTATCTCCTTCGGGAAATAAGCTACTAACGTAAGTATTGAACTAGAAGCCTGCATTAGCTTGTTTCCTAACATAGATTGTCTTTTAGTTACATGTGTTACCCTAGTTTCAGGCCCTTTTCTCCTCAAAAACTCATATGCAAGGGTATCCAAGGCTTGTAAGACCTCTTATACCTTCTCTAGACCTTGTCATACCTTATCCAACTCCTCTACATAAAAAAGAACATCATCATAAGATCCAAACACCTATGCTTCAAGTCAGGATCATGAAGACCTAGTTGACCAAACACCTTTTCATGGATCAACATCTTTGCATCAAGTTAGCATCAAGTCAACACCTCTGCATCAGAATAATGAAAACTCATGTCATACTGATAAAAAATCATGAGATCCAACAACATCAGGTTAACATCAATGATAACACCAACGATGCTAAGTCTCTGCTAACATTAATGCCAACATGCTCTCCCTTTGGCATTGATGTCAACCGCAACCTGATCTCCATAAATCTGAGGCTAATCTCCATACACTCCCCAATTTCTTACCAACATTGAAGAAAATTCCAACAGTGTGAGGGGATGAGATAAGTACTCCCCCTAATATACTCAACACCATGTTGATTACAAGATGAAAATAATCTCAGTGAACATGTAATGGGTTTGCAAACATCTATCCATGATGTTTTACACTCCATCCATTGTTGCATAACATTAGTGGTTGCAAATATCTCCTTGAAGCAATAAGGAGGCCACCAGCCAAACCAAAACACCATACACCTCTTGACCAAATGATACATACTTAAAGTATAGGGCTAACACATGAGATATAAGGATTAGTCAATAAAAATACATCATTGTACCCATAACTCCATAGAACCACTCATGGTTGAACCAACTCAAGGCTCTCCTCAAAAAATTCTTGGCACCAAAAACAGTTAACTAAATAGACCCATTGATTAATGAAACCAAGTTACAAGGATGATCTTAATCACATGAGAGCATGCATGGATGATATATTTTCTAATACAACACACGCTAAATGCTTCTCTTATCTCATATTCATCCAATACAATGATTGCATACTAGGATGCATACATGGCTGAATATACATATACATATACATATACATCTATATATATATATATATATATATATATATATATATATATATATATATACTATGTGCTCTGCCTGAGGCTATGAAAGCCCAAATGAAATTTTGCAGTCTAAGAGATCTGCCATGCAAGAACAGACAACAATAGGGTTTGATCTCTCCTACTCAGAATCTAATGAGGAAGAGTTATTCAATCTCTTCTTTCTGCTCACTCTTCCCTTCAATACATACACATTATCTGGTTTCTTAACTCCTTTAGAAATCACTCTATAAAACTTATTTCCATATGAAGTAACCTTCGGAGTTGACGAGAACTTCCTTGCCTCCATCAACCATCTAGCTCATGCTTAAGATATTTTTCTTCAACCCTTCAACAAGCCACACATAATATGCATTGGTATTATTTTCATCAAGGTTCGTCTTTCCTTTCCCCAACATTCTTTTTGGTTCATTACCTTCAAAAATAACATGGCCACTCTCGATTCTCTTCAAAAAGAGAAATATGCTCCTATCTCCTGACATATGGTGGGAACATCCACTATCAATGTACCACCTATATCATCCTCACATGAGCAAAGATAATTATCGCACTTTCCTAGATGATCTTCCTTAATTGGTTGTTGCTCCTTCTTCACCCACTCTATACTAATCTGCTTCTTTTCTTGGGAGATCTCCTATGTCTTCCTTCTAAGTTTACTCTCAATTTGCTACTCCTTTTGACTGGATGTCTTGAAGAATCTAAAAAACTTACAATTTTTGGTCATGTGCCCAAAATTGTAGCACACATAAAACTCTACATGACCAAAATATGAGGCCAAGGGATCTGATATTCTATTTCTCATGCTGGATATCCATCTCATTGTGCTATATCTGCAGGAAATGGCCTTATGGTGAAACATGTTACAAGCATAATAATAACCATTAAAATAAATTGTATACCTGAAAGCAAGTCCTCTTATTCGTTGACCAAATTTTTGCATAGATGTGTACATTCTGCTCTTACAAAAAGTTTCCACATGTCCAAAATTGTGACAAATGAATAACTTGACCTCATCCATCAAGGGGGAACAAGACTTTTGACTACTCCTCTGAAATATGCCACCATAAAATCTTGGAAAGAAATATATTCTGGATGTAAAAGCTCTTCTTGGTTCTCTTCCTGAATATTTTTGATGGATATGATGTTCATTTTCTTTCATTCTTCCATCACTAGTCCCATTATCCACTACATGATTATTTGGTTCTTCATTGTTTTTTTTGCTTGGTTGTGAACTAGACTATCTAAATCCAAGACAAAAATATGGGCATAGGATATCTGTCGCTCTAAAGCATACTATTCAAGAGCTTTGTTCTCTTATCTTGCTTCAACTAAACATTCTTATTCTCTAATTGTTTCCTCATGGTGACCACTTCACATTATAAGTCGACAATTAAAGCTTCTTTCTCCTTTTTCTTATTAGACAAAACATCCTCTATTATATGTTGGAATTATGACCATTTTGTTGTCCTTGATGGAAACCTAATATATTTTTGGATTGAAGTATCAAGTGAAGGATTTAAGTGTCAAGTGTAGGATTAATTGTTTGAGTTGCAGAGGCTTGAATGAGGCTTGCATAAGTATTTCAGAGTTTGGCAGAAGTTTGGAGGTGAGTACAGGTGTTAATGAAAGTTTGCAAGTAGCTAGGAGAAGTTATGAGATGAAGACATATTGTTTTCTCATATGCTCTTCCCCATCCACATGTATGAAGGCTCATGGGTGTGGTTGGAAAGATTCAACTGAGAATTTCTAGTGTCATGTGTGTGATCGGGAAAGTTTCAATCGAGAATTCTCTTAATTTTCAGTGTAGCCACACTTGTAGGTAAAGAAAATAAAAACCAAGAGTCAAAACTAGGTTTTCTCTCATTGAATTATGCGCTCAGGGTTGTATTTACATGGTCAATAATACCTACATCAGTCTTTGGCTACGATATTTGTAAAACCATTGTTTTTTCATATGGTATTTGGGAGATTGAATAGTTATATAAGGAGATTTATCTAGATAAATTAATTGTGCATCGATGAATTCTCTCTTGTGACTTGTCCGCACTAGAGTGAATCTCTTTGAGTTTTCATGAGTGTTGTTTCATACAAGAGGGCATGAGGAGATTTAGATCTCAAATATCTAATAGCATGGAGAAAATACAAGAGGGATTGATGATAAATATGTTTTTTTACTTAATTTTTTACTTGTTCATTATGAGGATTAATATATGGTATAATGGAATTGTCTTGTGAATAGGTTACTGAAGCCTATATGACATAATTAATTACAAAAGTTAATCATTGTTAAACTACAGTGGCAAAGCATTCCTAATGTGTGATGTGATCTAAAATTTTGATTTCCTTTGATCTTATTGTATGCAGATAATGTGTTGATATTATGAAATTGGATATGTGTCTCAAATGACTTAGGTTGATTTACAAAATTGTTGAAGGTTGTGACTCTATTTGAATAGAGATAGAGGATGCAAGGATTAGTATGGTAGAGGTGTTTTGTAGCTCCCTTTCAATCTATGTGCATGGGAAGAGACACAATATAGAGATTTTTTTATATGTTTCCTTCTCTTTAATGGTTGATCTGTTGACTGACAGAGAAATCCATAGCTCTATGACTCTATTTATGTTGGGTCTACCTTATTTATGTAATGACAACAAATGTTTCTCCTTGATTGTGTATGAAAAGGTTATCTTTTTCTGCTAGGATATATGATTTAGTGGATATTGACAAAGATTACATGTATTTTGAATTAATGTTGAAGAGGTCTATAATACATATTTGATAGTGAGACTTTTCTTTGGTTGATATCACGGCGAATCCTGTATGTTGGCAGAGACTTGAAGACATATATGGCAACAATGTTCAGTATTTGATTGTGATTTGAACTATGAATAGGGTTTTTCAAGAGCTAATCATCTTGTATGCGTGGATCCATAACCAATAAAGTGTTTGATTAGTTGACAAGATATGTTATTGATTTTCTTAACTGTCGTGTTTTGACATCTGACAAGGGTTTATAAGTTACTGGTGCATGAAAAAAGACAAAGAATATAATGCAATTAATTTTGTTGCTTGCCTTCTAGTGAAGTACTGAGAATTTTTCTTGCATTAGGGTTTAATACATGCTTGTAACTGAGTATGGCAGATCTAGTTGTGAGAAGTTTTTGATGAACATGTTGATGGTGCCTTGACATGGATATATGAATTTTATGAGCTTATTGTTATAGGTATTATGTAAATAGATATATGACAATGGTGTTGCTTTCAATACCATGAATTTTTGCAAAGTTTTGATGACTGGTGAGGAGATAATGTGGTGGTTGGGAGCCAAATGTTTAATCAGTGGTTAACTGAGATAATGATTCAAATATTGTAGAGGCATGGAAGTGAATTTCTTATTAGAACATAGGCCATCTATATTTTTTGTTTGTTGTTATTTTTCTCATGTTACTGCCTATCTTCTATTTTGATTGTCCTCTAGCCCTATGAGCAAGGTGATGGTACTTTGAGAAACTCAATGTTGCATTGAGATTGGTAAATCTTTTTGGTTTTTTACTGCTACTTTTTATATGACAGTATTTGGTGCTTGATAGTATTGGCTTTGTATGGTCAAATTTGCAAGGGTTTGATGAAGGGTATTGGGTTGAGTTGATATAAACAATGTTGTGGTTTGAATTGATTTGACAATTAGGGTTTGATATGGTTCTTGATAGGAATTTGCATGACAATCTTATGGCTTGGTTGTCTTGGTATCGACGGTGGTTTGGTCGTGCATTAGTATGATATGGTTGTAGTGATTTGATTAGTATTTAGTAATTGGTGATTCAATGATTTATATTTAGTGATTCAATATTCAGTGATTCAGTATTCAGTGATTCATTGTTCAATGATTTAGTGATTGATTCAATATTTAGTTATTTAGTGATTCAGTGATTTATGGTTTTTCATCCTTGTATTCGGTTTGAGAATATTGTTGGGTGTGGGTCTATTTTGAAAATTGATGAAAGGTGGTCTGCATGTTTTGATGGTTGATTGAGACATGTGGATCCAGTATGAAAATTATGAAACATGGTCCATGGTGTTGCTAAGGATGGGAGCCTTCAATAAGGGAGTAGGAGCCTCCTTCTGGTAGGATTTGATAAACTTGATCAGGGGGTAGTAGCTCCCTTCCAGTAGGATTTGTAGAATGAGTGGAGGTTTTAGCCTCCTATAGGTAGGAGCATGCGTGCTGGAAAGAGTATGTGCTAGTACAAAATGTAAAGTATTTTCTTTAAAATAAAAGAACAAGATAGAACGACAACAATGGTGATTTTATCCGACATTGGGTTTCCACCTAAAATATCGGTGTACTTATGTGTTGATGTGTTGATTTTTTTTTGCATATATATGGTTTACATGATTTTATAATTGATGTTTATCATGATTTATATAAGTAACGGTTCAAGATAATTGTGAAATTAAAGAATAAGTTATGTGAATTTAAATTGTGCATGAAATACTGATTCACTCGCCCCTCTAAGTATTTGTAACAAGTGGTATTAGAGCAGGTCTCTCCAGTAAATTTTAATCGCTTGAGAGTAGATCAGGGGCAATGGGAAGGAAGCACACGAATAAGGTAGCACAAAGGAAGAGGCCAAGCCATGAAAGCAGTGACAATGATGTATTTGATATCGTGGTGATATTTGCATTCATAGATCTAGAAAAAATAGTGTAACAACCCTGGTAAAATTCATGTAAAAAAATATAAGACCACAGTGATGGGACACATATTTCAAGTTGAATGGTGGGAAAAACATCCTAGCAGGTGTTCACTTCGGTTTATTATGGCTAAGGAAATTAGAAAATACAATGGAAAAGGCTCTGGAAAGACATGAGGCATTAATTGGAAATTTATTTATGAAAATAATGTAAAATAGGAGAAAAGGGAGGTGAAAGGTCACAGGATGCATGTGAGGGGGAAATTGAAGGAAAATAATGGAAAATTGAAGAAATTAGAGGCCTCATTAATAAAAAGGATTATGAGGATCAATTGGTAAGATTTTGTTCAGTTCAATTTTGGATCTGTCATTTTCTCTCTCTCTCTCTCATACTTTTGGACACTTGAGTATTCTTGGAGCACTCTTGAAGAGTATGGCATACTTGGATATTTGTAGCAAGAATGAAAATGAAAAGTAGGAAAGCGAAAGCAGACATCAGTATCAGCAGCTACAATGGGTTTTTATTGCAGGTATTGAGTTGCATGTATGTTTTCCTCACTAGTTTTGGCATGCATGGTGTATGCATGTGGATTTGGTTAGCCTTAGCATTTCCTAGATAGCCATGGTGTTGTGGGTTCATTTCCATTGATTTTTTTCTGGTTGGTTCTCATGATTCCTTTAGATGTTGGATTGATTTATTAGTTTTTGGAGCCTTGGTTGGAAAAATGCTATGGATCCTGAAGAATAGCTATTTGGTTGAGTTACTAGTCTTGGAGCCTTGGTTTGACAAACACTCTGGAGCCCAAAAATAGCTAGGGTTGAGCTACTAGTCTTGGAGCCTTAGTTGGAACAAACACTTTGTATTCCTAGAAAAACTTAGATAGAGACCAATCTGTGATGGTTGTGATGTCCGATCGTAAGGTGGAATCACTGGTTGAGGGTTGAGGTGGTTTGGCCTATGGAAGCCCTGGATTGATTGTGATTGATGTGTTTGATGAGATACCACAATCATGCTTGGAATCTGACATGAGGGTGATTGGATGAAGTGAGACTTGGCTTAACCAATCTATTTTTGGGTGGAACATGGTAGTCCCATCTCCGCTTGGTTTCTACATTCATTAAGGAGTAATTAATTCCTTGGCATTTGGTATGAACACTAGTACATTTGGCTGAAATTCCGACACTTGGTTCCGACACTTTTGACCAAATGTCGGAAATTTCCCCAAATTTTTTCAATCCTGCCCGAAACTGTCGCTATACCGACGTTTAGAGAAAAGTGTCGGAATACCGAAACTTATACAAAGTGTCGCAATTGCAACGTTGGAGGAATATGTCACAATTGCAACACTATGCCCCAAAGCGTCGCTATTGCGACGACTGCCTCCAAACGTCGCAATTGCGACACAATGTCTAAGTGTCGCGAAACCATCGCTATACCGACGTTTAGAGAAAAGTGTCGCAATATCGACACTTAGAAAAAGTGTCGCAATTGCGACGTTTGGAGGAAGACGTCGCAATTGCGACACTATGCCCCAAAGGGTCGCTATTGCGACGACTGCCTCCAAAAGACAGAGCAGTTTGATTTTGGTTGAACGCGGGAGTGTTTTATGTGAAGAACAGTGGTCCCACGAAGCACGTCAACATCCATGGTACCACGAACACACACCAGTCAGCGCAGGACACATGGCAGAAGCATATTGGTTCAGGTTTTTTGTTTGGCCAATTCGCAATGGTTCAAACCGGACCTGAAATATTTATGAGGCACATTGTATAATTTTTTTGGGTCACAAAAGACCCCGACGTCATCAACCTCATTTCGGACCCGAAATTTTTTAGGGCGGATTTCATAAGAAATTCGTGTCACAACTTTCCCTCCGTATGCCGAGCCCAATTCAGACCTGAATTTTTATAGGGCACATTTGATTGAGAATTCGCGTCACAAATTAGGATGACGTCAGCATCCCATTTTGGAACGCGAAATCTATCATTGCATTTTGGCTTATCTCCGATTGAAGTCCGGGTGATTGCGAAAGGGTTTCGTTATTGGTTTTATGTTTTTCGTTTTATATTAAGTTTTGTTATGGTTTATATAACGCGCGACCAAGTTTTTTTTTTTAAATATTGGTGTATTATGTTTTCACATATATACATATGCGCATTGTTATTGTGGGTCTCGAAGTCTTTTTTTTAAAGACTTTAGTTTAGTTTTAGTTTTTAATTCAAAATTTTAACATATAGCTTTTGATATGCTGCAGTATAAATGTAAGAAGGCTCAGAAAAAGACTGAGTAATTTTTTTTTGGTGCACAGTAGTGCATTTTATTTCTACAGAGACAGAGCATAGAAATTTTACACAGTAGTGTATGTTTAAGAGAGTGACAGAGAAGAATTGAAAGCACTGCGTTTTGCAGCAGTCTTGTTATTTTTGTAAATCCCTCTCAGTGAGGAAGTATTGTAATAGTTTTTTTTGAAGAAATAGAAGTTGTTTTTCAGTGTGAAAACTCTGTCTCCTGTGTCAAGAAATTTTTATTTCTCTGTGTTAGAAGAGGAGAGTATTACTCTCTCCATTGTTGTTGTGGAATTTTCAAATATTCCAACAAATTGGCGTTGAAACTTTAAAGCATAACCTCGAAGCGGAGATGAAACGGAACCGCGATGCATAAACAGTAAAGGTGGTATTTGGGAATGGGTTATGGTTTTCGTGCAGGTCCACTAGTGGTAAGCTGTATTGAAATAAAAAACGTGATACCACAAAGCAAATTCCACGTGTCCCTATGCGGATTTGCAAAACCGCGAGTTTCGCGTTATTTCTGAGCATTAACGCTCGGTGAGAAAAAAAACACGAAATTTCTTAGTGATCGTCCGATTAACGCTTGGGTAGCGACGCCATATGGATCGTTGGATCCGCTCAACGTTTAAGCAAGGTGTGTTTATATGAACGTGGGCCTGAGCATCCGTTTATATGCCGTGATTTTAATTCAAATCGAAAACATAAAGGTGGTAGGCCTATATCAATGCGTTTGCGGAGTTAGCGCCCATATGAAATATATGTGGGGCCGAGTAATATTATATAGGGTTCGGGGTTAATCACAATCGAGGCTTATGAAGTTGAATGGTATGATTAAATTTCAAGAAATGGTATACGCGTTAGGCCAATATATATATATATATATATATATATATATATATATATATATATATATATATATATATATATATATATATATATATATATATATATTTGCATAGTTGAAGGCGAAAGCTTGGTGGACCGTAAGTACAAGGTGAATGTCGAGTTAAATGATATATGTAGATTTACTATATATGTATGGGCTCATAACCATATAGTGAAGGTAAAGCACTCCCGCACAAGCAGTATACCTTGGGTGCATGGTTTTATAACCATTTGTGTAAAAGGGAAATGAAATTGACTATGGTTGAGACCATAGGTTGAGCCTTTGACAAGAAGCTCCCAATAATACTCAACACTATTTCGATAAAATAAATAAATAAATAGAAATACAATTAAATAAAGATAAAATTAAAAATAAAAATAAAATAATTTTTTTAATTAAAACATAAAAATAAAATAAATAAATAATTAGAAATAAAATAAAATAAAGATTAAAATAAATAAATAAATTAAATTAAATTAAATTAAAATAAATTAAAATAAATTAAAATTAAATAATATTAAATTAATAATTATTATTTTTATTAAAAATAAAATCCAGTATTCCATATCGTCACAAACGAACAAAATATTCAGCTCCTTCAGTTATTACATATTTTACCCCTCATATAGCACAAAATGATTCACATCTCCTCCTTTCGGCGTTCCCTTGCACCCCCGGTGCAATTGTTTGTTTATAAGATTATATGATACATGTGAGATAAAGGTTTATTATTTATCATATATAAATAAATTTTATCAATATTGTACATTTACACTTTTATGAGGTGATGTTATAAGTAAATTCATAAATATCTCTTTTTAATTCTCATTTTACTCCATGAATATGTTTGGAAATGAAATTTCAATAGATTAATTTTCTCCTAACCTATGTATCATCAATATTGTACATTTACATTCTTAATTATGAGGTGATGTTATAGGTAAATCCATGAATATCTCCTTTAATCTTCATTTTACTCCATGAATATGTTTGGAAATGAAATTTCAATAGATTAATTTTCTTGCTATTATATGTTTTACGAAGATATGGTAAGGAATTCTCTCTTGTTCTTCTTATAAATAATTATATATAATTTTATTTTATTTTTCAAAGTAGATTAAAAAAATTATATGAGAAAAATTATTAATTCATCAATATGTGTGTGTGTGTGTTGTGAGGAATAATTTCATAGTTCAATTTAATGGTTCATTATATAATCATGTGATCATCACCAATGATATATCTTAAAAAGAAACTGAAAAGCCATGTGTACAAAATCGATGTATACTCTAGAGAGTGGTTCTCATATCACTATGTAAATTGTTGTATGCTACTTCAACAAAATTATAAGATAAACTGTAATACACATCATATATGCACCATAACAATTGGTGCAAGGTAAAACCCACCTGCCACACCTTTGTACTCGATCCAATTTTCTCTATCAACTCTTCTAGCTGTGGGAGTTTCCTCCAAGGATCATAATACCCCCAAGGCCTATGCCATGCCTTCTCACATGCG